>VWYI01016811.1:4358-15138 GCA_013399455.1 Anthoscopus minutus | reverse complement strand
AGATTTCTTAAAGTGTTCTTTGTGTATATTCCTGTCAAAAGGGTCTGTATATACTTCTTCAAAGTGAAATGTATGTAATTGCAAGGACATATCATGGAAAGCACATAAGGAAACATTTTTCAGATTTATTTTAAATATGCTTTAGAAAAATTAATTGATTTCTTCTTGTTTGCATGTATTTTGAATTTTAATGGAGCACAGGATTAAAGAATAAATGCTCTCACTATGGCCATCTACTAAGTGGTATGATTATATGCTGGATATATAAATGTTATTTGCTGGTAATCCAACAGAGTTTTTGGAGGAATGATCCTTGGTCACACAGAGGACCAAAACCACTATACTCTTTTAGCTTTACTCTCTGCCTGGCAACCTGCCTTGTCCTTTAGGTGCTGTTCAATGTAGAAAGTTTTCTAAATTTTTATTGTGAAGGATAAGATGGTAAGTAATGATAGTAGTAGAATTTATTATTTATACAGCTACCATGTGTATTTTGAATGCTAAGTCCTGATTTCTACTAAGTAGATTTCTACTAAGTAAAGACCTTCTGTCACACTAAAAATGCATTCTGAAGTCTCTGCACATTTACAGAACAGCATTTTTAACCACAGCTGATGACTGCGTTCAGTCTTAAGGAAAAAAGTTGCCTAAAAATATAGACTCACAAATATAGCATTAATCATAATATTTTCAGGTTTTCAAAAAATCAGTGGCCTTTTTAAATCAAAACCCATCCCATCCTACTCTACAAAACAGAAAGTAATGTGCAGTTATTTAATTACTATGAGCTTTTTTTTCACAAAGAGAATGAAGCTTTTCCCACATGTTTCAGCTGCCTTTTGTCTCCTGAATGATGTGCACCTGAGATCCAGCAGCTGTGCTGTAACCCTTCTGTAGGAAAGGAGGTAGCAGAGTGACCATGCATTTCCCCAAGAGAGAGACAGGTTATATGCCTATTTTAAAATTCCTTGAAGGTGAGACTAGAGAGAAGGGACAGCTTATGTTCCCTTTTGCATTGAATGTGCTACAGGGAACACAGGTGGGGTAGGCACAGATCTTGAATTCTTCTGTGGTAAATTACTAAAATCCACAGGTGTTAGAGTGCTTAGAGGCATTGTCCTACCTAAGTACTTGCAAGGATATGCTTTGTAAATTCTCTTTCAGCAAGTGAGAAATAATAAAACTTTTTTATGTTGAAGGGCTTAGGAGGACAGTCTTCTATCTTGGTTAAGTGTTTTGAAACAGGATAGGTTTTCAGTTTGAGATTAGAGAGCTTAATCTAGGACTCAAAAGTGTCTAACCACATATGAACTAGATGTCAGTGCTCTCAGTATAGTCGGTGGAGAATCAGTTATTTCTCTCAATGAAGCCTGGAGAGAAATTCTGCTTACTTAGGCCTGGTAAATCACACATTTGGTTTCATTGAGTAGATGTCTTTTGTATTGGAGGGAGGTACAGTGTCTTCCTACTTCACAGGCAGACAAATGCATTTACATGCTGGAGTATGGTGTTAAACTAAATCCCAGGCAAGCCACCTCCGTCTTAAAAATGTTGTTCTCATAGAGGTGGAATCAGGAGACAATGACACTTGAAATGGGTGAGGCTTCCTAAACTCATAAACCAGCTCTTCAACATAAAATTAAATTTTAAACTCCTCTGAATCGCAGCCAGAGACTCAAGAGTCTGACCTGCAAGGGTTTAAACCAGTATATTAAGGAGAAAGATTAAGTCAAAGATCTTCTACGCAGTCTGATTTTTCCCTGTGTGGTCACAGAAGACACAGAAGAGATGCTTATGCTTATTGTTTGTCTTACAGCATTTGATGGTTTACTTTTTTTATCTTCTTACTTTCTTCCTGGGTTTTTTCTTCTTTTTTTTTTTTTTTTTTTCCACCTAATCTTCTCGTTGTGTCCAACTTAGGAATGTTATAAAGCATGGTGTTTGAAGTACTTTGTGGTAATGGAAGGATTCTTTTGGCAAGAATCAAATAGAATGTATTGAGGTACTTTCATTTTTCAGCGAGTTAAAGTATGAGCTAGAGAAAAAGATGATTTAATTACATGCCAGGCCCTGCTTTATAGGGAAACAAAGCTGGTTTATATGATTGTTAGTTTGCTAGTTTTCTAAAACAATGTTACAGTTTTGCATGTGAAGCAGCCAATGAGGAGTTCCTCCTTCAAACCTGTCCCTGAACCTTTGAAATATCTTACAAGCACTACTTAGTTTACCTAGTGTCACGTCTGTTTTTACATGTCTCTATTGGTGGGTCAGGAAAAGGAATATTGGTTTTTTCCTCTGATGTAATAAAAAGATAATATGTGGAGATCTGCGTCCTTGCTCTGAGATAGTGGGTCTATTCTAATATATACGGAGAGAGCTTTTTTGTTGTTTTCTTTTTTTTCCTTTTTTTTGCTTTTTTTTAATGAGCTTTATTGGTTCTTTAGTATGACCAAGGCTGATAAATGTGGAACTGTTCATAGCCTTTTTTTTTTTCATGATAAAAAACCTCTTGAGATCAATGAGTCATTGATGCCTTAGCATCTGCTCCTAAGACTGGGGAATTTGGAAAAGAAACTGACAAGAAATAAAAGCATAAAAATAAGATAAAATGTTAAGCATAAAATGTTAAGAGCAGAAATCTTCATGATGGTGAATAGACATGAAGGATTTCAGAAGTGTAACAGAAATGTTTATTCAGGGGAACAAAATGATAGATTTAAGTCATAGCTATAATGAAGACATTTTTTAAGTAAATATTTTGAAACGTAACTATTTTTTGGGCTTACCAATAAGTTTGTTAAAAAAATATATTCCAAAGCAAGCATCAGAAAACTATTTAAAACTATCACAGACCAGAAATAGTACCCTCTTTCATGGAGAATTGTTGACTATGTCAATCAGGCATCAGGATTTTTTGTATAGCTAGGTTTCATAACAGTTGCTGTAGTTAATTCCAGTAATTAGTCTTGGTTGAGTAAGCCACGTTTCTGTAACTCTGGAAAAGATACTTTGTTTTTTCCTCATGAACATCTTTTTGCATATTGCCACAAAGCAACCTGAGGCACAACCCAAATGTTTGTCCTGCATTATAGCCCCTAGCCCGTGCTCCAAAGCTCTCAAAATTTTTAGAGTAAGTTGTTTATATTTCCATATGGGACTTTTTTGCTTGTATTTTAGGATAAAATTTTTCTCCATATTGGTGTTAGCAGTAGGCTCTCTGCTGGAGTCTGTAGTGTAAGGAGAGAATGCAAGAAAGACATCATAATAAAGTAAGAACAGGTTTCATAGCACATAAGTTTGTGGCTTGTGGATATGATTATCAACCCGGTGTTGCTTTTTTGTTGGCTTTTTCTGTGGTAGCCCCAGCCAAGTGAGCATTTCCAGTGTGTCTACTGTTTCTCTCAGAAACGTGAACAAATTACATTCTTACCTGTAGCTCCACAAAATCAGACCTCAAGTGAATTAATTGCATCTTTTGTCTGCAAATATATGGAAAACATGATATTTGGGAACATCAGTATTGATCTGGAGTATGTGAATTGACTGGTTTTCATAGGTGAACTGTCTGTACAAATATTTCAATCCAAATGGAAAGTTGGAGCCTGAGGTAAGAAGTGGTTTCCTCTCTTCCCCTCCATTAATCCCCCTGGGGACATAAAAGCTTAGTTCAGCTATTTGTAAACCTAAGACTTTGTCACTGAGAACTAATACTGGTTTGTAAAAGTAATATTATTTTGTTATTATTCTCTATGCATCACTTTAAATTTATCCACATAAAATGTACGTTTTGATACCCCAATCACTAATACTGCAAGGCCCTTTTGCAATTTTTCATTACTTGTTTCTTACTGAAAATGATCTGAGCAAGGTGTCCAGGAGTGGTTTGTTGGCCAGAAGTGAGAGCAGAGCTGAAGGCAGAACTAGAACTGAATAGACAAGGGAGAGAGATGAAATTTATAACTGAAGTGAGCTACAGTGAGTTTTGAGATTGGGCAAAGAACTAGAAAAAGGGGGACAGGCAGATGGGCAGGGGGGACTGCAGCCCAACTGCATGGACAGCTGTGAGCTACAGTGCAAAACTAATATAAAGCATGACAGAAAATGGAGTCATATTCAGCTTTGTAGTAGTAGAACTGAAAAATGTCAGGGAAAATGATCTCACACTATTACTTAGTGGTATAAAGTACTTTTGGGGTAGCTTTCCAACCATGGGTGGTATCATTCTGCAATATGTGAAGATGTTACTTACTGTGTAAATCTGGAACTGGTCTATGAGAAATTTAGCTTTTCTGCTATATGGCCTCTGCTTATGCTCTGTGGCATAGGAGATTAACACTTAGATTTGCCAGAAGTACAGTTGGTAATGGAAAAAGGAAAAAATTGACAAAGATGTGTCTATTAAAATCATGCAAGTCACACATAAATCTCTTATGGATGTGCATCTCCACTGGCTATTTCCTTACCTTTGCGTATGATTCATTATAAAGAAGAAAAGGAATTATATGATTGTTAAGACAGAAGTAGAAAGAAAAGAACATTAGAAAAAGTGATACGTTCTTATTAATATATATTATGTGCTGCTATGAAATCATTTTTACCTAAGTATAAAATTACCTAGATAATAGATTTATGAACTGTAAGAAAAGATGGAAAATATGTTTTCTGTTGAAAACTACTGTGCAAGACCTGGTAAAAATATTCTTTTTACTGAATTGTAGGAAACACTGAAATATTTTATAGCAACTGAAGTTTATTTATATATTTTATATATATTGATACACATATTTCTATCACCGGACATACAAAATACAATCTCTACAACATATAATATGCTGTAAATTTTTGCATCACAGAATCACAGAATGAATTCATTTGGTAAATACCTCTGAGATCATCAGATGATCAAGTCCATCCTGCGACTAAACACCACCATGCCAGCTGGGGCATGGTTCTAAATGCCATGTCCAGTCATTCCTTAAACACCTCCAGGGATGGTGAGCACCACTTCCCTGGGCAGCCCATTCCAGTGTCTAATCACCCATTCTGTAAAGAAATTTTCCCTAAAGTCCAGCAGCTTGACTCAGGTCCTCTTGTCCTGTTACTTTTTGCTTGAGAAAGGACACTGATACCTCCTTTGCCCCCCACCCCCTCCCCGGTCACACGCTCCTTGTAGGGAGTTGTAGAGAGTCATAAGGTCTCCCCTGAGCATCCTTTGCTCCAAGCTAAACACCCCCAGCTCCCTCAGCTGCTCCTCTCAGAACCTGTGCTGCAGACCCTTCACCAGCTTTGCTGCCCTTTCCTGGACTTGCTCCAGCACCTCAGTGTCTTTCCTGAACTGATGGGCCCAGAATCGGACCCAGATTTTGAGGTGTGGCCTCACCAGTGCCAAGTACAGGGGAAGAATTTCATCCCTGGTCCTGTTGGCCACACAGGCCAGGATGCTACTGGCCTTCTTGGCTACCTGGGCACACTGCATTCAGCAGCTGCATTCAGTCACATTTGTTTAGTGGCTGTTGACCAGCAGCCCTAGGTCCTTTTCTGCTGGGTCATTTTTGGGCTGTTCTGCCCCCTGACTGTAGCACTGCATGGGATTGTTGTGGCCAAAGTGCAGCATGACCTGGCTCTTGGTCTTGTCGAACCTTACACTATTGGTCTTGGCCCATCAATCCAGTCTGTCCAGGTCCCTCTGCAGAGCCTGCCCTCTAGCAGATCAGACCACCAGCCTAACTTGGTGTCATCTGCAGATTTGCTAATGGTACTCTCAAGCCCGTCATCTAAATCGATAAAGATAGTAGGCAGAGCTGGCCCCAACACTGATCCCTGGAGAACATCTCTAGTGATGGGATGTTGACTGAATGTGACACCATTTGTCACCAGTCTCTGGCCCCTGCTATTCAGCCAAGCCAGAGAAGAGTGTGTCTAGCACTTGCTCTTTAATGTGGCTTGGAAGCTGGGACTCATTACGCCAAAAGCAGCAACTTCAGACACACCTTAGAAAGCTTATTTTTCCCAAAGAGACTTTTTTTTTCCCATACATTGCAAATCACTTTCATTTTGCTTTATGGTGTAAGTGTCTGTAAATTGAATTAAAATCATGAATTTTTTGGTTTGGAAGGGACCTTTAAAGATGTCTAATTCTGACTCCGCTTCTGTGGGGTCCACTAGACCAGATTGCTCAAAGCCCCATCCAGTTTGGCCTTGAACACTTCCAGGAATGGAGCATCTACAGACTCTCTGTGCAACCTGTTCTAGTGTCTCACCACCCTCAACATAAAAGAATTATTCTTTATGTCTGATCTGAATGTAATGTTTTTGAATGTAATAGAATTATAAATAATTATAAACCTTCCACAGAGCTAGATTATTCCCAGCTGTATACTGGTGTCTGGTAATACCCAATGTCACTACTAGAATATTGGAAGATACAGCTTTTTTGCCCATCATGACGTTTCCTGTACTCCTAGTTTCATTTTTAGACCTTATTATCTGTATTGTCAGACTTAAGAAATACGTGTTTTTATTTAGGTCTCTCTTCTCTTCTGTATTTTATTGTCATACCTTTTTCAGTGCTGCAGAACTTAAATGCATTTTGAAATTAAGTTCCTATCTTTTCCTCATTCTTCTCTCTATTTTCTGATGATGACCTCCTCCTTTTTCACACATACTTGTCAACCCTTTTTTTCCCCTTTGTACTGCTAACAGTTTCTTTTCTGTGGAAATATACCTCGATTTCAGCACACTTTTCTAGTATTTTTGGTTCCCTGCAGAGGTGGTTCTACACATTATTCCACATTTGCTTGGAATAAAAGAGTGAACAAGGGAGAAAAGGGAGGTAAAGAGACCTGTTCCTTTTAAATACATAGCATGAATCTGTGTCTCTGAGCACCTTCCAGACTTGTGGTGGATAAGATGATAAGCATCTGCTCTTTATGGTTTCCTTGCTACCTTTTTTTTTCCTGCCATAGAATTTTCTTTTTAAAATTCATTACATTCTGTACATTGTTGTTCATGAATGCTGCTCTTAGAATGGGAGTTTTATGCTGAAAATTCTATGAGTTTATGATAAAGATTGAGATCAGCTCTTGACACTTACTGACAAAGAAACGGTACTTTTGCAGCAAAGTTGGAATAGTCTTTTAAAAAGTATTTTCAGAAAGCAGTGCTAAGAGATTATATTTTGGGGAACAATATACTTTCTGGAGGAATTAAACTTCTGCTTGTCCATGGGCAGACATTCTTACACAGATTTGCAATAGACATTGTTTCCTGGCAGTGGACTTTTCAAGGAATTTACCTTGGAAGAATGAAGAATTTGAGTACTTTTTTGAGTAAAAAATCTCTAGCATAGATTAAAGGATAAAAGTTGACAGAACTGGAGACAAAAATTTGTTGTTTCTCTGCCAAGGAATATATAAAATAAAGCCTTCTCAAAGTCTCTTTCCAAGTGGTCATAATATGGTTAAAATCTATATTTATTTTCATGCAGATGGCTAGAGGCATATTCTTGATGCAAGGCCATTCTCATGCTAAATTTTAGATCTCTGTTCAGAAAGTGTAACTGTATTAAAGGAGTTCAAAGTGTATGTTGTCAAACACTCTTAATATAAGCAAATACACGTCTTTAATCCAGTCATTTTCAAAAATGGTCAAAGTTTCAAAAATTTCAGCTGACGTTTAAGAAAAATAACAGAAATTGTCTGATGTAGAAATTTAAACTGAAGCCATTAAAGCTTGACACTGCATAATTAAAGTGTAAACAAATATAATAAATATAAATAGTAAATATAAGAAGTGTAAATAGGATGAAGTGAAAGTGTGACAAATTTACAAATGTAGCAATAAGCTCTTGCCCCAAGTGAAAACTGTAAATGCAGAATAAGAATTTGTTACTGAAGTTAAAGATACTCCTTTTATTGTGACCTTTTATTAGCAGCCCATAACTGGTGTATTGTTAGGCATGTTCTCACAGTGTTCATGCTGCAGTGTTCATGATGCTCTTCAGGTGTTGAATAAAGTATTTACTATTTCCATTTTTAAATACAGGACAATTTTTCAATGACATGCCTTGTAATTGCTTAATCAGAAAGGTTATATAAAATAGTTTTAGCAGTAGGGGGGTTTCTGATTAACTGATAATGGAGCAAACCCATATCACAGACTATTTTGATTATTTTGCCTTGATTACCAAATATTAGTCTGAACTTTTCCAAGAAACATATCTAAGTTTCTAAGTCTGATATTTATCCGCAGTATAGAAATGCTGTAAGAAATGGCAGTATTATCCCTTTTATAATGTTGTTGTGGCCTTCCCCTGAAGGTGAGAGTAGCTGAGGTTCTTGTTAACACATCCCTTGGGGCAGTTTAAAGTGAAATTACATGGAATGACCGATGTTTATGCATACGTAGATATCCAGTGATGAGATTTAATTGTTGCTTTGTTGAAGTGATGGCCACAGTCTTGATCTGTCAGGGGTTAGGAAGCCCCTAAAACATATAGTTCAGTGGGTTGATATATGTTCAGTTTCAGGAGAAAACACACAAGGTACTTTCCATGGGGTGGGAGTTTGATGCTGTCTATTGAAACACTGTGGATCATGTTCAGTTCTCTGGTGGAAGGCCCCAGAAATGAGTCTGGGGACACTTTGGGGATCTTTGATGGTTTATGACATCTAAGACATTGCAGCTCCTTCTCGCATCCACTTGGTTTGCCAGTTATTCCCCATCAGAAGGGACGAATGCCTTCAGGCCTGTGTCTGAGTGTCCTGGTGCTTCCCCACAATAAGAGTTTTGTGCCTGAGCAAGTTATGTAACTGAGGACATTGGCATGATAAAAAACATTATCCGGTATAGCAAGATCTGCTTCTTACCACCCTCTTCTCTTGGCTCAAACCCCAGCTTGTTGCTAAAAAAACTGGTTTGTTGTGGTCCACCTCTAGTGCTCACCCCCTCTGCACCTGGCTGTTCTTAGCTTTCACCACCACACACCCAAAACCTCTCCTCCTCCCCTTCAGTTGGTAGATGCAAACCTGGCCTCAGCAAAGCACCTGCTGCTTTTGAAAATGGCCAATTGTATGAGTCATTAACCATTAACATTTCAGTCTCTGGGAACTGTTGAGCAAATTTATTTCATTCCTGTTAAAGATGATCATTCCACTTAGGAGAAAATTGACCAATACTTGAAAATGCAGGCATAAAAGATATTTAGGTTCTTGAAGTACAGTTCTCTTTTGTCATTCCTACACCCATGGGCTGCATATTTTGACATACTGTGATACAATAGCAAGATAGGTTAGGCTTTAATCATGATTAACGTTTTCTTTATATTGTAAAGTTTTTAAGTTTAATTCAAAGCGTGTGAAAAAATACAACAAAAAAAACCCTTTCATGTAGAGCAACCCATTCCCTTTCCTATTCCAACAAAACTAGTGTTGTAAAGAAGGCGGAGACTTCAAACTTGGTTTTGATCATCTCTTATTAAAAGCTGGATAAAGTCTAAAACATTTCTTAAAGTCTAAAACATTTCTTCTGAGAGAGAGAGAAAATATACATGGCAGCAGCTTGTGATTCACTTTCTTAGTTTTAATGTGGCAAAATTATCATTAAGTATGTGTTTGTTTATTAATCTAAAATTTACTTACTTTGTGGAATAAATTGGAATGGCCATGAGATTAGTTCATTAATATTCTGTTTGCTGCTGAATTGATAAGCAGATGAGCTTTACCTCTTTGAAACAAGGAATGCCAGTGGAAGGTATGAACTAGAGGTTGAGTTTTGTTATTATTAGAAAAAGTGTAATATTTACTATAAAAATAAGACTTGCTTATGAAAAATTATTTGGCGTTCTTAATTTAAATCCATTAGTATCTATGAAAGTTGTAATACAGTCCTCTGCTCAATAAAAGATATAGTACATTTGAATAAAACCACGAAATTTAATCTATTTCATGGCTTCTAAAGGAAATTGATAAATAATTTGAAAACGAAGCATAAAATTATTTGTATCTACATCTATCTTTGTATTTGAAAAGCTGATAAGTAAGTTGTCTTTCTATGCTTAAAAGCAGAGACAGTATAGACAGTCCAGAGAATGGAGAGCAGTGTACATATATTTTCAATAATTTTTCGGCATGATAGAGTCTTCTAGGTTATATTTAAATTACAAGAAACTTAAATGTTACCTGAAATATTTACTTAATCTTCTGTTACAAGATTCTACAAGATTTAGATTTATAGATCTAAATTTTCTAGTAATCCTTGAGTGCATTGACAGTGCTGGGTTTTGTGTGGCTGACGTCAAAATACGTGAATTTGACACACTATATTCTTAATGAGTTTAACTTCGTGTAAATCAAGGAGTTTGTTATATAGTTTGTTATATATGCTAATAAGTGAGTCAATTTAAATCAGTCTTTTAAATAAAAAGATTCTTCATTTGGGGTAAAAGTAACTGAATAGCAAAAGGAAAGGCTAGCAAAAGATGAGGCACAAAGGCTTTTTATTTTAATAAGAGGATCAAAAGTAGTTACAAATTATTTTTATGAACATTTACATCAAGGTTTTGTTGGTGTTTTTGTTTAGTTGAGGTTTTTTGTTTGTGTGGGAATTTTCTTGGATTTTTTTGTGGGTTTTTTGTGGTTTTAGTTTGTGGGGTTTTTTTGGTGGGATTTTTTGGTTGGTTTTTACTTTTTTTGGTTGGTGGGGTTTTGTGCATTGTGGTGGTGGTGGTGGTTTTGTTGCTTTTGTTTGTTTGTTTGTTTTAATTGATCATCCCTGTGTAGAA
>VWYI01016810.1:0-14257 GCA_013399455.1 Anthoscopus minutus | reverse complement strand
CCCCGGGCGCCGCCCGGTCCTAAAGCCCGGCCGCCCGCGGGGACCCCGCCCGGCCCCGCCGGCCGCTTCCTGTGCCTGCGGGACCCCTGCCCGGTCCTAGTGCCCGCCGCACCCCCGCCCAGTCCGACTGCCCGCTCCTTCCGCCCGGTCCTAGTATCCGCGGGACCCCCGGCCGGTTCTAGCTCCCGGTCCTACGGGACCCTCTCCCAGCCCTGCTGTCCGCGGGATCTCTCCCAAGTCCTGCTACCCGGATCTTGTGTCCGGTCCTACTGCCCGTGGGACCCCTGCCCAGCCCTGCTGCCCAGTTCTAGTGCCTCGGGACCCCTGTCCGGTCCTACTGCCCGGCCCACCGGGACCACCGCATCCCCTCGAGACCCCCGCCCGGGCGGAATCGGAGCTCCGGGAGTCTGGAAGGAGCTCAGGGGCGTCTGGTGTGGGAGGGAGGCTCGGCTGGGCAGGGGGATTGCAGCCCCAGTGACCTTAAAATTGAGCAGGAAAAGAAATCTGGAAAAAGGAAAAGAAAGGGGGGAAGAAAACCCCCAAAATCGCGGATGTAACGAGCTGTGCTGGAGCGGGGGATTTGAGGCTGATGGTGGTTGAGAAGGGTTTTTGCTTAGTCAAGGTGTGGGGCTGCAGCTCTGGCTGGTCCTTGCCGGGATGGGGAACAGTGTGGAGTGCTGGGTCCCAGTGTCTCGGTGCTATCCTTGTCACACCCCCGTTATCACCCCCAAAAGTGTCACCTGGCACCCCACCAGCCGTTCCCTCCCCTGGCCTGGTGTGAACTGGGAAAGCCACAGGGGTTCTGTGTTTCTGGTGCTGTAGGAAGGAGTGTCAGGCTCCTTCAGAAGCAGGATTGATGCAGCCTTTGTGCTGAACCTCAGTTTTGAAGGAAAATCCTCTGGATTGGTGCTGGTGGAGTCTCAGGACCCTCCAGCTGAGCCTGGAGCTCTAGGGCTGTGTGGCGTGAGGGATTTCGGGGTGATGGGTAGGAGCTGCTCGTGGTCCTGATTTCCAGGTGGTGGGAAGAGCTGGAGGAGATGTGGATTTTCCAAGGTTTCATTTTTCCTCTCTGCCTCGTGAGATTACTCCAAGCTTTTGTTTTTACGTTGCTTTGTGAGAGGCAGGACTGGGTGAGGGCAGAGCTTGGGCTGGCACCAAGGGTTTGTGTGGGATTGGGGATGTGGAATGGTCCAGGCTGGGAGTGGGCTGAGTCCTGGAGGAGCAGGAGGATGAGGATGTGGAATTCAGGCCTGTCCCCACCACAGGATGTGGTCACAGGGTGGGAATCGCCCTTCCCAGGAGAGACCCAGGGGGCTGGGAACATCTCCTGATCTTCCTCATCCCTCTTCCTCCTCCTCTCCACCTCTAATTTAGCCCCTTTTAGCTAATTTTTCCCTTTTTACCTGAGCTGTTCACTGGCACTTCTGCAGGTGAGAGCCAGGTCAGGCACGTCTGCCTTCACTTTCCCTCTCAAGTCTGCAAGGTTTCAAGCGATGCTGCTCATTTTTTTAGCTGAGTTTAACACAAAAACCTCATGAAAAGAGAAATTTTCCTGCTAATTTATGGGTGAGGAACCCAAGGGTGCTTCTCCACCTGTGCATTTTCTTGTCCAAGGTGGCAGCAACACTTCTGGGTCATCCTGTGAACCAATTTTGGCTAGTTCCTCACTCGTAATAAAGTCAGAGATTAAAATTTAGTTTGAAGTTGTTTAGTGGGGTCTGTTAGTAGGGTTTATTCTATTGCATTACATTTAGAATATTTCTAATGCCTTACACCCATTCCTTTAAGTTTTCCCCCATTTTTCAACCTCAAATTTTGCAGTTTGAACGTTGAAGAGCTGGGGATGGAAGAACTGAAATGAATTTTATCTCAAGAGCTGGGCTTGGGCATTGAAAACATGTAGTCCAAGGCACTGGAGTTGTTTGTTGAACTTTAGAATGTCGGGTTAGTTTTAAAAACAGGTTTTTAGTGCCCCAAAATCTTTGTAATTTAGTATTAAGTTAATTTTGTTAAAGATGTATTTTTAGATTTCTTGAGATTCTAGAAATGGATTTATTGTAAAAAAGTTGAAGGTTTTTGGAAAATCCCGTTTCTTGTTGGTGTAAAAATGAAGCTGCTCCCACTATTTCCTAGGAAGGCTTTTCTGAGCAGGCAAAAAGGTTTGAGGAGAAATATTTAGGAAAAAAATAAGACTTGTCTGCTGAGACTTGATTTCAGGGAAGCCTCTGAAATGTGAAGAAATTAAGAAAGGGTTTCAGTGAAGAAAATATTTAAAGATGAAAGGTTTTAGCAAGGAGGTGGCAGCAACATCAGGGGGTTGAGTGTGCAGTCAAGCGTTTTTTTGTGGGGTTAGCCATCATTTTGGGGGGTTAATTGTCATTTTGGGGAGTTAATCATCATTTTGATCAGCAGAGAGTTTGAGATGTCACAAATCAGAGATTCCACATTTTACCAATCCCAATTCAGCTGTGGAATCACCAAAACAACAAATAGGGAATTCCTCATTTTTACACTGAATTCCCACCCAAAAAAATCCATTCTTTTGACCCATAAATCCATTTCTTTAGAGGAATTCTCAGGGCAGGCAGGAGCAGGGAAGGTGACTGGGTCCCGATGTCAGCTCTAAACAAATCCCAGCCCGGCAGAGCCGCCGGAGCTTCCGGCACTGCCCGTGAGGAGCTTAGCCCGTAATCTCGGCATAGATCCGGCCTGGGGGTGGCTTTGTGGGGCTGGGGTGGCTTTGTGGGGTGCCTGGGCGCTGACCCCGCTGTCTCCCCAGCCGACCTTCCTGGTGGAACTGTCCAAAGTGCTGGCCAACCCCGGGAACAGCCAGGTCGCGCGCGTGGCCGCCGGGCTGCAGATCAAGAACTCGCTGACCTCCAAGGATCCCGACATCAAGGCCCAGTACCAGCAGAGATGGCTCGCCATCGACGCCAACGCGCGCAGGGAGGTCAAGAACTTTGTAAGTGCTCGGCTTTTTCCTCGCTTTCCCCTCGTTTCTGCCTCGGGAGGGGTCGGTGAGGAATGCTGGCCGTGGTTTTCCACCTGCAAAGGTTTTTCCCGTGGCTGCTCCCGCTCTCTGGAGCAGCAGCAGCTGCCCAGGTGCTCGGTTCTGGGAGCTGATTCCATCTGGATGAGTTTCAAGGTGGAATTTGGACAAAGATTTTGCCCTAGAGGTTGGTTGAGTGCTGGAACAGCTCCCTGTGGAATGGTTGTGATCCCAAAGCTGCCCGAGCTGCAGTTTTGGGTTGGATTTTAGGGTTTCCTCCTGAGGGTTTTTGGGCACTGGAACAGCTCCCTATGGAGAGCTTGTGATCCCAGACCTCTCAGAGCTCCGGGAGTTTTGGGATGGAGATTTTGAGTTGGATTTTGGGGTTTCCCCCAGAGGATGGTCGAGCCCTGGGACAGCTCCCCCTGAATGGTCGTGATCCCAAACCCTCCAAAGCTCCCGGAGTGTTTGGACAGGGATGCACAGGGTGGGATTTTGGGGTGTCCTGCAGGGAACAGGAGCTGGGTGATCCCTGGGGCTCCCTTCCAGCTCAGGATCTATGGAAGGTTGCAGGGGGACAGGGAAGGATGGCTTTGAACTGGAAGAGAATTGATTTAGATGAGATAAAAGGAAGAAATTTTTACAAAGAGGCTCTAAAAACGCTGCACGGGTTTCCCAGAGCAGCTGTGGCTGCCCCTGGATCCCTGGAAATGCCCAAGATGAGGTTGGACTGGGTTGGAGCAGCCTGGGTCACTGGAAAATGTTCCTGCCATGGCACTGGGTGGGATTTAAGGTCCATTCCCACCCAAACCATTCCAGGATTCCGTGGCTTCCCCTGCAGCTGGGCTGGGCATGGATTTTTCTGCAGGAAATGATTTTTAAGGAAGATTAAGGAAATGCTGTTGGTGTGTAACTGGAGATGGTGAAAAAATGAGTCCTCATCTCTTTGTTTTTTAAAGAAAGTTTTATTGGTGTTAAAGTGGAAATGATATATAAAAAAAATCTCACTCTCTTTGTTTTTAAAAGAAGTAATTGGTGTGTAACTGAGAATGCTGAAAAGAATTCATCCCATGTGCTTCCATTTTTTAGAGAAAGTTATTGGTGTATTACTAAAAATGATGGAAAAATGAAAATCCCTGTCTATTTTTAAAAAGAAAATTTTATTGGTGTATAACAGCGAAAGCTGAAAAAATCCATTCCCTTCCTCCATTTTTCAAGGAAAAGTTCTCAAAAATCCCCCTGGCCGGATCCCAGTGCACAACAAAATTCCCGGGGTGATTTTGGCCGTTTGGGGTGAATTTAACCCCGATTCCTTCGCCGTTCCCCGTTGCCACGGGAGGCCAGGGAATGCCAGGGGGAATCCTCGTGTCCCATTGTGGCTGTGCAGGTGCTGCAGACGCTGGGCACGGAGACGTACCGGCCCAGCTCGGCGTCGCAGTGCGTGGCCGGCATCGCCTGCGCCGAGATCCCCATGAACCAGTGGCCAGAGCTGATCCCGCAGCTGGTGGCCAACGTCACCAACCAGCACAGCACCGAGCACATGAAGGAGTCCACGCTCGAGGCCATCGGTTACATCTGCCAGGACATCGTGAGTGCTTCGGGGCCTCGGCAACGGCTGGCGTGGGCTGGAGGCTGCGCCTGGGACGGCTGCCTTGGGTTTCTTGGGTTTCTAGGGTTGGGGTTTGGCTTGGGTTCTTTGGGTTGAAGGTTTTTTTTGGGATTGTTGGGGTTTGGCTTGGATTCTTTGGGTTGGGGTTTTTGGGTTGAAGGTTTTTTTGGGATTGTTTGGTTTTGAAGGTTTTTTTTGGGATTGTTGGGTTTTGGCTTGGATTCTTTGGGGTGAAGGTTTTTTTTTGGGATTGTTGGGGTTTGGCTTGGATTCCTTGGGTTGGGGTTTTTGGGTTGAAGGTTTTTTTGGGATTGTTTGGTTTTGAAGGTTTTTTTTGGGATTGTTGGGTTTTGGCTTGGATTCTTTGGGGTGAAGGTTTTTTTTTGGGATTGTTGGGGTTTGGCTTGGATTCCTTGGGTTGGGGTTTTTGGGTTGAAGGTTTTTTTGGGATTGTTGGGTTTTGAAGTTTTTTTGGGATTGTTGGGGTTTGGCTTGGATTCTTTGGGTTGAAGGGTTTTTTTGGGATTGTTGGGTTTTGAAGGTTTTTTTGGGATTGTTGGGGTTTGGCTTGGATTCTTTGGGTTGAAGTTGTTTTTTGGGATTGTTGGGGTTTGAAGGTTTTTTTGGGATTGTTGGGGTTTGGCTTGTGTTCTTTGGGTTGAAGGTTTTTTGGGATTGTTGGGTTTTGGCTTGGATTCTTAGGGTTGAAGGTTTTTTGGGATTGTTGGGTTTTGGCTTGGATTCTTTGGGTTGGGGTTTTTGGGATTGTTTGGTTTACGGTTGAGATCTTTGGGTTGGGCTTTTGGTTTGATGTTGGTTTATTGGATTGGGGGTTTTGGGTTGGAGTTTTTTGGGTTTGATAGGTTGGGTTTAGGGCTGGATTTGTTTTGGGGTTGTTGAGTTGGGGTTAGGGTTGAGTTGCTTGGGTTGGATTTTCTTGAGCTGGATTTTTGGTTTGATTTAGGGTTGGGTTTTAAGTTGGATTTTCTGGGTTGGATTTTGTGTTGGGTTTTGCCTTGGATTCTTTGGGCTGGGCTTTTTGGTTGGATTTTGGATTGGGGCTTGTAAGTTGGGTTTTTTGGGGTTGGGTTTGATTTTCTAAGGCGGGGTTTTGGTTGGATTTTTGGGGATGCATCTTCAGGATTGGATTTTATCTTGGATTCTTTGCATCAGGTTTTCTGTGACTGGATTTGGGGCTTTTCCCCAGAGGGTGGTTGGGCACTGGGGCAGCTCTCCAGGGAATGGTCGTGATCCCAAACCTGCCAGAGCTCCAGGAGCACTCGGACAACGCTCCCAGGGACAGGGTGGGATTTTGGGGTGTCCTGCAGGGCCAGGAGTTGGACAGGATGATCCCTTCCCACTCAGGACATTCCAGATTCTCCCACTCGCTGCTTGGATGGTTTCCCCAACCTTGAGGCTTCCCTGGTTTCCAGGAGGTTTTTATGATCCTGGAGGGCTTTCCCAACCTTGAGGAATTCCTGGTTTCCAGGAGGCCTTTATGATCCTGGAGAGCTTTCCCAAGCATAATTTCCAGGAGACGTGTGTGATCTTTAAGGGCTTTCCTGACCTTGAAGATTCCCTGATTCCCAGGAGGCTTTTGTGGTCCTGGAGGGCTTTCCCAACCTTGAGGAATTCCTGGTTTCCAGGAGGCTTTTATGATCCTGGAGGGGATTCCCAACCTTGAGGAATTCCTGGTTCCCAGGAGGCTTTTATGATCCTGGAGGGGATTCCCAGCCTTGAGGAATTCCTGGTTTCCAGGGTGGAGGGGATTCCAAACCCTAAGGAATTCCTGGTTCCCAGGAGGTTTTTATGATCCTGGAGGGGATTCCTGACCTGAGTCCCAGCGATCCAGGCTGGATCCCTGCTGGTGCTGCCCAGTTTTCCCTGCTGCTGGCAGCTGCAGCCCGGGGTGGTTCCTGGAAGGCCTGACCTCCTTTCCCACCACAAATCCAGGTCACCATTCCTCAGGGGACTCTGGAGGCTCCGTGTCCCTGCGGGGCCAGAGGAAAACCTCAGCTCAGCCTGGATAAAACAGGGATCAGCCTTGGATTCCCTCCTGGTTTGGAAAATCCCGGCGTTCCTCTGGCCAGAGGAGCCCTTTTGTGGTTGGTGCAGGAAGTTTGGATGCAGGAATGTTTTGCTTTTGAGGGAACATTCCCCCTTTTTATGGGAATATTCTGCTTTTTGAGGAAATATTTCACTTTTTGAGTAAAATGCTCTGCTCTTTGAGGGAATATTTCACATTTTGAGGGAATATTCAGCTCTTTGAGGCAAATTCCATAAAATCTCTGTTGGGTTTATCAGGGATTTGCAGAATTTGGTGTGAATTTCTTGGAAAACTCTGACCTGCCACTGGAAAATGGGATTGGGAGCTGCTTTTTTGGGTGCCACTGAATATTCCCTGCTGGAATCTCACTGCAGAGGTGCAGAAAGAGAATCTCGTGTTTGGGGCTTTTACTTGGATTTTATTTTCAAGGAGTTGTTTTCACTGGGGAGAAAAAAATGAAAGAGGAAATCTGGTTGTTACAAATGCCTGGAATTCTGGAGGGTTTGTTCCTTGCTTTTTTTTTTTTTTTGGTGAAATCTCCTCACCTCTGGATTTTTTGGCTGAATTTGCTCATTTAAATATTTATATTTAAAATCCCACTTTAAACTTTTCCAGTTGTGACAGAGTTTGGGAACCTCAAATCCATCAGCTGGATAAATCCTGAGGTGAATTCATCCCATTTTTTCTGTCTCAAATTTACCACGAATTAAAACTGAGTTTTTAGTGCTTGTTCACAGTTTTATTCTTTAAACCTTGGGGGTTTCACAATTATTTAACGTTTAATATTTAAAGATTTAAATATTTAGTTGCTAAGTGTTTCCAGGTCCAAGCACTGCAGCTTTTGTTATGTGTCTGAAAAAAAAGTGGAATATTTACCACTGAAAGTCTCTGCCCAATTCATAAATTATTTGGAAATCAGCATTTTTTAACTTTTTTATGAATGAAGTCAAATCCTGGGGTTTGTTGGTTCATGTTTGATCCTGTGGGATTTATTTGGCATTTTTCCACTTGGATTCCTGGAGGATTTGTGCTCAGGTCAGGCTTCTCCTTCCCATCCCTGGAGCTGCAGGAATTCCTTGGATTTCCCACGATTTTCTGGTTTGTCCAAAACTTTCCTGACCTATCTCAAAACTTTCATCTGTGGGTTCTGGCAAAAAAAAATCCCTTTTATCTGTCAGTTCTGCTGCTTGAAAACGTGGAAAAATCCGTTAAAATCATAAATAACTTCATCCCAATGGCTTTTTAATATTTTCCTTTCAGGATCCCGAGCAGCTCCAGGACAAATCCAATGAAATCCTGACTGCCATAATCCAGGGAATGAGAAAGGAGGAGCCCAGCAACAATGTGAAGCTTGCAGCTACCAACGCACTCCTGAATTCTTTGGAATTCACCAAAGCAAACTTTGACAAAGAGGTGAGGGGGCAGCCCCCAGAGCCCGGCTGGGCCTCGGTCAGTGATGAGGATTCATGCACCACGCTGAGCTGTGATGGAGAAATCCTGTTCCAACTGAGACTGGGGCTCTGCAGGGCAGGCAGCAGGGACTTCTCCCCCCTTTCATCATCTTCAAGGGCTTTCCTGACCTTGAAAATTCCCTGATGTCCTGGAGGCTTTTATAATCTTGGAGGGCCCCAATTTCTTCCCCTCCCATTTTCCTCCCTTTTTCCAACTCTTTTTTTTTCCTCTTTTCCCCTTCTTTTCCCCCCTTTCCCTCTTTTTCCTCCCTCTTTTTCCTCCCTCTTTTTCCTCCCTCTTTTTCCTCCCTCTTTTTCCTCCCTCTTTTTCCTCCCTCTTTTTCCTCCCTCTTTTTCCTCCCTCTTTTTCCTCCCTCTTTTTCCTCCCTCTTATTCCCCCCACCTTTTCCTCATCCAGACCTAAATTCCTCCTCCCTGGAAGACTAAAATCTTAAATTCTTTTTTAAATCCCTTTTAATTTTCTTTTATTTCTCTCTTTTTTTTTTTTCAGTCTGAAAGGCACTTTATTATGCAAGTAGTCTGTGAAGCCACACAGTGTCCAGACACGAGGGTGAGTGAATTCAAAATTCCCTTCCTGGGGAGTCGCTGCTTCCCAAAAAATCTCAAAAGTAAGGAAATGGTGAGAAATTGGGGTTTTTTCTCTGCCCCAGGTACGAGTGGCTGCCTTACAGAACCTGGTGAAGATAATGTCCCTTTATTACCAATACATGGAGACGTACATGGGGCCTGCCCTCTTTGCTGTGAGTGTTCTGCAGTGCATTGTATTGATCATTCTCACTTCCATTTCTGTGATTTCCTCCCATCTGTGTTCATATTTCTCATATTTTTGGCCCATCTCGTTCTCTTTGTATTGATAGTTATTTTTTCTGATAACCCTCTGTTTTTATTTATATTGTTTATTTGTATTTCTCAGGTTTATTTCTCTGATTTCTTCCCATTTGTATTTATATCTCTCATATGTATTTGTATTTATGTTTCTCACATTCATTTCTCTGATTTTCCTGTATTTATAATTTTCATCATTATTTCTCTGATTTTCTCATATTTACATTTCTCGTATTTGTTTCTCTGCTCTCCCTCTCCTTATATTGATATTTCTGATATTTATTTCCCTAATCTTCCTCAATTTCTGTTTCTATTTCCCATTTTTATTTATCTGATGGCCCCGTCCATCTCTTTAAAAGCTTCTATTCTGGTTTTCCTTTGTTTCCCTGGGAATCCCAATCCCAGCAAAATCCCTAAAAACCCCATTGGCTTTTCTGGCCCTGAGATTCCAAATGGGACAAAACCCGCAGCCCTCCTCAAGGTTTGAGGTGACAAAATAGGAAAAAATCAGATTATTTGGAATTTTAAAATGCAATAACCTGAATTCTGCGCAATCCAGAATCTCCTCCCAACCACCCCCAGATCAGGATGAATTTCAGGAGGGATAAATCCCTCAAACCTCCTTTTCCTCCCCATTTCTGCGGCGGCAGATCACGATTGAGGCGATGAAAAGCGACATAGACGAGGTGGCTCTGCAGGGCATCGAGTTCTGGTCCAACGTCTGCGACGAGGAGATGGACCTGGCCATCGAGGCCTCGGAGGTGGGGCTGGGGAAGGGCTGGGGTGCCCTGGAAAATCCCTCTGGGAAGGCTGAAATCCTGGCTTTGGCCGTGCTGGGAGCTCTTCCTGCTGTTCCATGGACATGGGGAGAATTCCCAGGCTGGTCTGGGGCTCACAGCACCAAATAAAAACTCCCAAAAGAGATTTTTTTGGTTCCTCCTCTGGGAGTTCTTAATTCTTCAGTTTGGAATTTTTAATTCCTCACTTGGGGCTTTTTAGCTCCTTCCTTGGCGGTTTTTTGCTGCTCCTTTGTCGCTTTTTTAGCTCATTTGGGAGCTGAGTTTTGGCTCCTCCTTTGGGATATTTTTGGCTCCTCCTTTGGGGGTTTTTGTTTCTCATTTGGGACTTTTTGGCTTCTCCTTTGGGAGGGGTTTTTAGCTCCTCTCTTGGTGCTGGCCCAGGTTCTGCTCCCCCAGGTGAATTGGGGATTTTTAGCTGGCTCTGCATTTGGAATTCCTGTTAATCCCAGAATCCTAGAATGGTTTTGGTTGCAAGCACCTTGAATCCAATCCATTCCCAGCCATGGGCAGGGACACCTCCCACCATCCCAGCCTGCTCCCAGCCCTCTCCAGCCTGGTGGGTTTTGTCCAAACAACCCAATTTTACCATCCTTATTCCCTATTTCCACCTAAATCCACGTGCAGCTCCTGTCACAGGGCTCTCCCGTATTTTTCCTGGAAATAATCCATGGGGTTAATGAAATCATGTCCAAAATTTTGGGAGGTGTCACAACCGTGAAGGGCTTTGTGCCAAAAGATGGCTCACATTCCCTGAAATCCATGATTCATGAGTCAAATCTAGAGTTCTGGATGAAATAAAAGTAATTATCCTGTGGACTGGCTGGGGCTGGAGAGGAATTTGAGGAATTTGTTCTGCATGCAGATGCTGTTTGCAGAAATTATCTGTGGAGATCAATAACAGCTGAAACTTTGAAGGGCTCTGCATGAATCATGTCCATTTTTTAAAAGCAGCTAAATCTATATTTATGCTTGTATTCCCAAAAAAATAAAAAGTCAAGGGTAAAAGGACAGGCAGCACAGTGAGGTGGGATTTATTTGCTCCAAACCTTTTGCTCCTTCACCTCAGGGTCACCTGGTAATTACACCTGACAGCCAAGTGAAAATGGGGATAATTGTGCCCTGTGAGGAGGGATAAGGAATTAAAGTGGATTTTGGAATATTTAAAGTGGATTTTGAAATATTTAACTTGGTGCAAAGTGCCCTTGAGGCAACTCAAAATTCCTGTTGGGAAGGAAGCAGATAAAAAAAGGAAATTTGTGCCCCCTGGAGTTGATCATTTAACCTCTTAATGCTGAAAAAAAAAATAAAAATGTATAAAACCAGATAAAAATATTGATGAAAATGAAGTTTTCACCTCTTTTCCTTCTCTGCAGGCAGCAGAACAAGGACGGCCCCCAGAGCACACCAGCAAGTTCTATGCCAAGGGGGCACTGCAATATTTGGTCCCTATTCTAACCCAGACCTTAACAAAACAGGTGAGTGCCACATTCCCGCTGGGAATTGCAGCTCGGGAGCTCTCCTGGCTCCTGTGGGAGTTGGGGTTTGGGCTCCTCTGGTCCCTGGTCTGTGATGAGGTTTCATGCACCACTCTGAGCCAGTGATGCAGCAGTTTTTGGGCTGAGACTGGGACTTGCCTCCTTTTTCCCTGATCATATCCCTGGATTTGTGGTTTCCAGAGAGGTTTGGTGAGTCCCTGTATTCCTGACAGAATATTTGGGATATTAAACCAAATATTCCACAGCCTCTTCTGCCTCATGTGGGCTCCAGTTCCTGGGATTTTTGGGGCCTGGGTTTGTTTAGGCCCTTTTAAACACTTCCAAGGACGTGTTGGGGCTGTGCTTCGCAGGCTAATCCGAATTAATGGAATCACTTGCCTAATTATAAAATAAAACTGTTAATTAACAGAACAGGCTTCATTTGGCTGGGAAAAAGCTCCGAGTGAATCCAGGGAATTGTTTCCCTGGTTTCTCCTTGGTCTTGGACTTTGTAATTTTTTTTAATTATTTAGGATACTTGTTGCAGGTGTCAGTAAATTGTTACAGTCTTAAAATTCCTTCTTACGAGAACAAGGCAATTTTAACCATTACAGGCTTCTTCTGCCACAGGAATTTATTAGGCCAGCTTAGCCAGACCAGTAAGGTCTGAAACATATTTTGAGAGGCTGTTTTGCTCTCAAAATATGTTTTGAGAGCAAAACATATTTTGCTAAGGCTGTTTCAGAAAGCTTTTTTTTTCCCCCCCCCCTTTATTTTTGGTAAGGTTTTACCTGCATAGTAACACCTCGGGGCGGGCTGGGGGTGCCTTTTGCAGGACGAGAACGACGACGACGACGACTGGAACCCCTGCAAGGCGGCCGGGGTGTGCCTGATGCTGCTGGCCACGTGCTGCGAGGACGACATCGTGCCCCACGTGCTGCCCTTCATCAAGGAGCACATCAAGAACCCCGACTGGCGCTACCGCGACGCGGCCGTCATGGCCTTCGGCTGCATCCTCGAGGGGCCCGAGCCCAACCAGCTCAAACCTCTGGTGATACAGGTGAGCTCTGGGGAGGGGCTGCAGGTGAGACCACCCTGTGCTAGCTCAGAGGAGGAGGGCGCTTGGTGGGGTGGGGGTCTGGGGAGAAACAGGAGGGGTATGGGGTTGGTGTGAGGTTTTAAGGAGAATCAGATTTGGTATGGGGTTGGTGTGGGGTTTTAAGGAGAATCAGATTTGGTATGGGGTTGGTGTGGGATTCTAAGGAGAATCAGGAGTGGTGTGGGGTTGGTGTGGGGTTTTAAGGAGAATCAGGAGGGGTATGGGGTTGGTGTGGGGTTTTAGGGAGAATCAGGAGGGGTTTGGGGTTGGTGTGGGATTCTAAGAAGAATCAGGAGAGGTATGGGGTTGGTGTGGGGCTTTAGGGAGAATCAGGAGGGGTATAGGGCTGGTGTGGGGTTTTAGGGAAAATCAGGAAGGGTATGGGGTTATGAGAGAGATTCTAAGGAGAATCAGGAGGGGATATGGTTGGTGTGGGATTTTAAGGAGGATCAGGAGGATATAATGTGGTTTTGGAGCAAAAAATCCTGCTAAAAGAGGGTTTTAGAGCTAAAAACGGCGTGGTTCTTTGGAGGAGGATGTGTGCTTGGTACATGCTCTTGTTTTAAGGAAATTCAGAGGGGTATCACCTGTTTTTGTGGCTTCTGCAGCCGGAGTTTTGTGGGATTTTGGGGGGTTTTAGAGCCCAAAATCGCTGGGTTAACTGGGGGAGAATGATTTGTACATTTTCTTAATAAAAAGAAAATGAGAAAAATGAAGATATCACCTGTTTTGGAGTTTTAGAGCCTGATTTTTCTGAGTTTTTGGAGGTTTTTATTGCTCATAATTCCTGGGTTATCTGGGGGAGAATACCTGACTTGCGTGTGCTCTTAATTTAAGGAAAATCAAAAGGGTATAATCTGGTTTTGGAGATTTTTTGGAGCTAAAAATCCCCGGGTTAATTAGAGAATAATGTTTTATTTTGTCATGCGCTTAATTGAAGGAAAATGAGAAAGTTAATAACCCCTTTTTGGAGGCTTTTAGAGCCCAAAATGCTGGGGTTAATTGAAGGAGCATGTCTGATTTGCACATGCTGTTAATTTAAGGAAAATCAGAAGAGCATCACCTGTTTTGGAGGCTTTTAAAGCTAAAAATCCCTGGGTTAATTGGAGAAGAACAGCTCAAATCCAAATCCTGCATTTGATCCATAACCCAGCACTCACATTAAGTTACCTGGAATCTGCTTTGGGACTCTGGTAGGAAAGAATATGGGAAGAAATGCATTTGAAGGAGTGAAAATTATAACATTTAGTGAATGTATAAGCTGCCTTCACTTTGGCCATGCTGAGAAAAACCATCCTCGCTGAAGGTGTTTGGAAGAGGAATCACGTTAGGGAATAGAACCGTTCAAACCAAATAAAATCAAACACCCCCTAAATAAACCGCAGGCCTGGGACGAAGGCAGGATTTCTTTCTCCTCACGTGGTTTCTCCCGGCTCCTTGGCAGGCCATGCCGACGTTGATAGAGCTGATGAAGGATCCCAGCGTGGTGGTCAGGGACACGACGGCCTGGACCGTGGGCAGGATCTGCGAGATGCTGCCCGAGGCCGCCATCAACGACATCTACCTGGCGCCGCTGCTGCAGTGCCTGATGGAGGGGCTGAGCGCCGAGCCCAGGGTGGCCACCAACGTGTGCTGGGTGAGCAGCCCCGAGCCCTGCCCGTGTCCCCGGGGCCGCCAGCTCCCGGTGGCACCTCCAGGGATTCAGGGATTCTGGCCCCGCCGCTCCCGGCCCCGCCGTGCCGGCTCCTCGGCCCTGGGAACCCGGGCAGTGCCAGGGACTGGGAGTTCAGCCCTGCTCCAGGCAGCTTCTCCACATGTCTGGCATTTTTTCCGTGAAGGAAATTTCCTCGGTATCCAGCCTGGCCATCCCTGGGTTGTTTGGTCTTGTCCGAACAAATCTCCCCCTTTTTCCCCTCACGTCTCTTCCCTTTTTCCCCTCAC
>VWYI01016809.1:0-50949 GCA_013399455.1 Anthoscopus minutus | reverse complement strand
TTTTGAGCATGAAAGAAAATAAAACTGGGAATACATATGATCTCTGTGCAAGTCGTCTGTTTCAGTCAGCCTGTCACACATTGAGATAATATATAAGTGGTCTCTGGTTTCTGTTGCAACTGTGGTAAACTTAGTTAACTCCTGGAATTTTACCTAAGGATGTAAATTGTGCTTCCTTTACTAGTCTTTTGTAGAAAGAGTAGCTGCACTTTTTGATACCTCCGTAATAGGGTTTTCTCTGTAAAAATTTCCTAACACTTGTTTCTGTGTATCTTTGGGAAGAGAAATGTATTAAAAGTATTCTAAGGGGAAAAAGATCCCTGTTTCCTTTCATTTTGATGAGAACAGAAGCATGTGTTTGGTCTTTATCTTATGTTCAGGCCTTTGGTTCTTGTTTTGTACTATTAAAGGGTGTCACTGTCAACATGTAACAATTCAATTATGAAATATTAAACAGGTGACCGAATGAATTTCACAGGAGCTGCTAGACCGATTTCTCCAGCAGGAAAATCAGACATGTCATCAAAACACAGAGCTGACTGCAGGTCACCCAAGCTTGATGTGCGAATGAACAGAGCTGCTGCCGAGCAGAAGAAGCCCAGAAATACCGATGGCTTATCAGCCAGCGAGTGTCTGATGCTGAAATCAGACGCTGCAAAGTTGCGGTCAGACTCACACAGCAGGTCTTTGTCACCAAACCATAACACTTTGCAAACACTAAAAACTGATGGAAGAACAACTCCTGGTCTGAGAGCTGAATCTCCAGGCCCAGGAAACCGGTCAACTTCTCCAAAGACAAAGACACTTACAGGCATTAGATCTGGTGCTAGTTCTCCACGATCTTCATCACCCCATGACAAAACTCTACCTCAGAAAGCTTCATCCCCTGTAAAAACAAAGCTTGATCCTCCTCGAGAACGCTCCAAATCAGATTCTTACACGTTAGATCCAGACACCCTTCGGAAAAAGAAAGTGCCACTAACAGAACCCTTAAGGGGGAGGTCCACTTCACCCAAACCAAAAATTATTGCAAAAGATGGAAAAGCTGCACCAGAAACTGAAAACAGAGCTCCTTCCCCTCATGTCGTACAAGAAAATCTTCACAGTGAGGTCGTTGAAGTCTGTACTTCAAGTACTTTAAAGACCGATAGCATTACAGATACCACCTGTGAAGACAACACTGAATTCAGAAGCCTGGATGATAGTTCTAATAAAGTTCATTTCAGCATTGGAAAAGCACCGCTGAAGGATGAGCAAGACATGAGAGCATCTCCAAAAGTGAGCCGTAAGTGTGCTGGCAGGCACACAAGACCCAAAAAGGAAAAATCCAACTTCCTTTTCAAAGGAGATGGATCAAAGCCCATAGAGCCTGCCAAGCAAGCAATGTCACCTTCTGTTGCAGAGTGTGCTCGAGCTGTATTTGCTGCCTTTCTTTGGCATGAAGGAATAGTTCATGATGCCATGGCATGCTCATCCTTTTTGAAGTTTAATCCAGAACTGTCCAAAGAGCATGCACCCATACGAAGCAGTCTTACTCAACAGCCTGCAGAGGAAAAAGAAACCAAGTTGAAAAACAGACATTCATTGGAAATTTCATCTGCTCTCAACATGTTCAACATCTCACCTCACGGACCAGATATATCTAAAATGGGTAGCATCAATAAAAACAAAGTCCTCTCAATGTTAAAAGAACCACCTCTGCATGAAAAGTGTGAGGATGGAAAAGCTGAAGCTACCTCCTTTGAAACATCCAGTCATCACACAATGAAATCCAAGTCTCCTCTTCCATTAACACTGCAGCACTTAGTAGCTTTCTGGGAAGATATTTCTTTAGCCACGATTAAAGCAGCTTCCCAGAACATGATTTTTCCAAGTCCTGGTTCTTGTGCAGTGTTAAAGAAGAAGGAAAGTGACAAAGATAACAAGAAAGCCAAAAAGGAGAAAAAGAAAAAAGAAAAGGTTGAGGCTAGACCAAGGGGAAATCTTTTTGGTGAGATGGCCCAGCTTGCAGTGGGAGGACCTGAAAAAGACACCATCTGTGAGTTGTGCGGAGAATCCCATCCATATCCGGTGACTTACCACATGAGACAAGCTCATCCAGGTAAGAACCTGTATTTTAATTCCCATGTCTGTCCATAAAGTATATTTCACACATGTATTTTGGTTTTAGTTACTGGTACGAAAATGTGTCAGGCTATCCTTTCCATTATATACACTTAGCTAAAGGTTATACTTGCATACAAATTAAGTAGTTATAGATC
This sequence comes from Anthoscopus minutus, assembly GCA_013399455.1. Classification (NCBI taxonomy): domain Eukaryota; kingdom Metazoa; phylum Chordata; class Aves; order Passeriformes; family Paridae; genus Anthoscopus; species Anthoscopus minutus. Next base: position 48,688 of record VWYI01016809.1, on the reverse strand, counting down.
TAAAGTTTCAAAGTTGTTTGAAGCAAGGTTAAAAAAATGCTCTGAATTTACAGCTGCTCTTCAGAAACATACCCTGTTTTACACTTTAGGATTTGAAACTGCTGAGAAAATTAAAAACAAAAAATAAAAGTGGTCACTGAAAAATCCAACTCAGACAAGTTTTCTGTTACTGTTCTTCTGTCACAAGTAGGAAACTTTCAACTGCTGTGTTGGGTGGGTATCAATGACTTAATATTTTTGATGTACTTGTTAGTATGTACTTCTTTTAGCTCTGAGCGTGTGAAGTTGGAAGTCTCGAATCTTTTTTAGAAACTCTAATCAGCAAAATAATACCCTCCATTCCCTCTTAAGCTTTGTTAGCTAGGAGGCAAGATTTTAATCTTTAAGTTACATCTGTTGTTGGCTAACTTATAATACTGACTCTACCATAATGTAGCTGTCTGAAGAGGGAGCTGTTCATGCTTCAGACAAGTTCTTTTTAAAAACTTGTAAACTACAGTGCATTTGTGTTCTTTGGGCATTGGTGGGACACATGGACAAGAACAGACAAGAGCCTTGTTTTGTAACCAGTTCAGACACACAGAAAAGTAGAAAATTAGGCCAGGAAAAGACAAGCATCTTCCTCTCTCCTCTCTTCATCCCTGTTTTACAGCAGTGAATAATAGAATAGGAATCCTGCTTTTGAAATAACTTGTTCTCACCTTTCCCCCATGTAGGTTGTGGCCGCTATGCAGGTGGCCAAGGTTACAACAGCATTGGGCATTTTTGTGGAGGATGGGCTGGGAATTGTGGCGATGGTGGCATTGGGGGGAGCACGTGGTATTTGGTGTGTGATCGATGCAGAGAAAAGTACCTCCGTGAAAAACAAGCAGCAGCAAGAGAGAAGGTATTTTCAGCTCATATGTTAAACTTTCTGTCTGCTTAATAGTGCTGTGTTTTTAATGCGAGTAGTATAAAAGGTGTTTTTCTTGCACTGGTCTTCAAGGACTGATTTCAAAATCATTTTCTGTTACTGTTCATGTGTTGATGTTAATGGTGCTAATTTAACTTTTTAAACTAAACTTTGTGAAGCTATTTGCATGCAAAACTAATCTTTAGGCAAATGTCAAAACTATCATCTGTTCATTAAATGTTTGCAAAAGTAAGAAAATAATAGTAATGTGTTTTGTCATAGAAGATATTTTATGGGAGATAGAACTAAGCAGCTGTATTGTGAGCTAGGTTGTCACATTTTCATGTGATGAATTTAATCACACCTTATTTCAATTTATCTAGATTAAACAATCTAGGAGAAAACCAATGCAAGTTAAGACACCTCGTGCCTTGCCGACTATGGAAGCTCATCAAGTGATTAAAGCCAATGCACTGTACTTACTCTCACTGAGTAGTGCTGCTGAGCCCAGTATCCTCTGCTATAACCCTGCAAAAGCATTCCAATCTCAACTTCCCAGTCTCAAAGAAGGAATTTCTGAAGACTTTCCCATTAAGATGCCATGTCTCTATCTACAGACATTAGCAAGGTAATTAAAAGAAGTGTATGAATATTGATTTTAACACTCATGTATGTAGAGTATTGGATAAAAATGTGTAAACTAAACTAAAACTTCGTAGAAAAAGACATTTTCCTAATTCTTCATGGGCTTTTTTTCTATCTGTTTCGATCCATGATCTTGTTCAATTTTTTAGACTGTATTTTCTCCTGGAGTCAAATATGCCTCAAGTAGCTTTCAGATGCTAAATATTTTATAGCAGTTCAGTTTCTGTCCAAAGAATTCAGAATATCTCAAAGAGCTTATCTTAGTGTGTTAGTAGTAGACCTGTGCTACTTTTTTCTCTTCACAGTTAAAAATAATAAAAAGGAAGCCAGAAGACATGTGCTTCCTTGGTAATTCTAAGTAAATTTCACTGTAGTGTCTCATGTTTATATTGGGTAGACATTTGGACTTAAAATACATTCTGGAAATGCCTGATGAAAATACTAAAAGATAGAAGAGGGTGATCCTCACTACCTGTTGGTTGAGAATGCCACTGTGTCTTCCATGAACACTTTAAAGTCACAACCAGCTTAAAAGCATTAATAGATGAAGAGTAAATGAATAGCGTTGGCTGACTAAGCGTATTGGCAAGCAACCATTGTCTATGTGTGTGTTTCAGCAATTTTTAGTCTTTAATCCTACTTTAAAATTCTTATTTGGTATAGGCATCATCATGAAAATTTTGTTGGGTACCAGGATGACAACCTCTTCCAGGATGAGATGAGATACTTGCGCTCAACTTCAGTACCTGCACCATACATCTCTGTTACTCCTGATGCAAGCCCTAATGTCTTTGAAGAGCCAGAGAGTAACATGAAATCTATGCCCCCAAGGTACTTCCTTGTAATTCTAGGTACTACTACAAATGTTAAAGCAGTAGCATAACACCAAATGTTTTTTTAAAAAAAAAAGCAGTTAAGAAGCTGAAGTATCAGATAAGTCTCTGAAATTGCAGCATAACAGCCAAAAGCATATGAAGCTGTATTTAGGAAATTTTCAGTGAATCATAGCATATCAGATATATTTTAAATTGTTAGCAGTGGAATATGTTTGAGTATGTAAATACACAAGGAATATACAAATCAGAACTGAAACTTTTTACTGTACTTCAAACCAATTACTTCTCTCTGGAAAGATTCTGAGTTTACAACCCAAATACAAAATCAAATTTGTCAGTTGATAAAGACTCTTAGCATACAGGGAAATTCATCCATTGCCTCTACTTTAGGCCTGCATATTTTCCAGAATCTACAGAACTGAAGAAGTGACCTAAAGGTCAATAATACAATGATTGTAACTGTTGCAAACTCCTTGAAAATGTAGCAGGTTTTTTTTTTTACTGTCTGTTCTTTATCACAAGGGATTGAGTGCAGATTAAGGGCCTTTTTGAAAGGAAGTAGCTGTTGTTCTCCTTTCAGGATTTCATTCTGAAGGGAAGTTTGAACAGGAGGAAATTTTATTACCTTACACTTTTCAAAGCAGATGTTACTGCTTTGTTCTGTGGGACTTAAAAATGTCACTGAAGAAATGACAGTTCTGTCTAGGACCAAGAGTGCTAGCTGGTTTCTGCCAGATTAAGCCACTTTCTTGTCTCATTAAGTTTACTCTAATTCAAGCAGGTATAAAAATTTTTGTTTCACCAGGGGAAAAATGGCTCTTACTAGTAATAGTAGTACAGAATCTACTTAGATGCTCAGTGTTTTCAGATGTCAGTGATTCCTCATATTATAGTGAGGATGTAATGAAGAGAAAATTTGCTTTTAATCTGTTTTTATTTCAATTTGTTGTATTTCATACTGACTGCACAAATAGTTTATTGGAATACTACAATCTATAATGTAGTCTTTTCAGAACTAGAACTTTTCTAACAAAACTCCTTAAGAGTGCATCGTATTGGTATATTCCTTTATTAAAACTGTGGACACCATGGTCTCCTGAGGCCTATAGGGACAGCATAAACTGGGAGTCCTTCTGCAGACTGTAAGAAGTCCACTGAAGGTAAGGAGTAAAACATGTCAGAGGTATAGCTGTAGCAATTCAAATTTGACTTTAAGGCTAATGATGTTAGAAACTACTACTTCACATAGTTCTAAATTTCAGTTGGCTTGCATATTAAAAATTCACTTCATAGATGTTTTCACGTGCATTCTCAGGAGAAGTTTGGTCTGAAACTTCAATTTAGGCATGATCTGAATGTTTGTATCTCTCAAAAAGAAATACCTAAATTCTTGGAACTCATCATGTCCATCATTACATTTGTTTATAAAGCACTTGCATGCTTTTTCACCATGTGTAATTCTAATATGTACTCCTTCTTTTCCAGCATTTAAACAGTTATTAGGTACATAAGACAAAGTTTCATGCAGTAGTAACATTGTGATTATGAAATGCATGTACCCTTATTAATTATTGGTGTCTAATTCAGATATAGTTTATATATTTGTTAATGAGTGTATTTCTTCACTGATTTCTTCATAGTTTGGAAACCAGTCCAATCACGGATACAGATCTTGCAAAGCGCACAGTTTTTCAAAGATCATATTCAGTTGTTGCATCAGAATATGACAAACAGCACTCAATTTTGCCAGCACGTGTAAAGGCAATCCCCAGGAGACGAGTCAACAGTGGAGATGCAGGTAAGAGCACAGTTATAAGAAGCAGGGAAGAATGATTTAAGGATTTACACTTCTTGGAAACTGTAGACAAATATATTTTTTTATAAATACATGTAGGGACTTTTTAGTTATAAAGCAAAATAATAGTAAACATTAGGTGTTTGGTAATATACACAGAATTAGCCTAAAATTGGATTAGTATTTACTGTAATTCTAAAATTTGTGGTGAATCTTCTGTGCCTGATTTTAAAATGAAGGTGGTATTTTCTTTCTCAGTTGAAGCATCATTTTTCCATATTGCTTTTTTAATGCAGTTTTCTCTCTGAAAAAGAAATCAATTCTAGAAGTGCTGTATTGCTTTTCATTTTTACTGTGGCTATAAAATTGAAATGCACAAGGAATCTAATGTATGCATATTTTTATGCTTTTGAATAGAAGTGGGGTCCTCTCTCCTGAGACATCCATCTCCTGAACTTTCTCGGTTAATCTCCGCCCACAGCTCTCTTTCCAAAGGAGAGAGAAATTTCCAGTGGCCAGTATTGGCATTTGTAATCCAGCATCATGATCTGGAAGGACTTGAAATAGCAATGAAACAAGCCTTACGGAAATCTGCTTGCCGAGTCTTTGCCATGGAGGTATTCATGTACTGATGGCTCTTGTATGATTAAAATAAGGTGGTCCTATATTCTGTCTTGAAAAATGTTTAAGATTATGCTGTATTCCCTGTAATATAGTTGTCATTTTAATAAACTGTTTTAGCTACAGAGCAATAACATCTTACTTGAAGACGTTTGCATTATTATTTAGCTGTCCAAATCATCAGTGCACCTTCTGACATAAGTGTTTTTACTCCAGGTTTGCTTAACCAATTGTTAACTCCTTGTATGTGATTTGTTTTAGGCCTTCAACTGGCTTCTCTGTAATGTCATTCAAACAACTTCTCTTCATGATATTTTATGGCATTTTGTGGCTTCCCTGACTCCTGCACCTGTAGAGCCTGAAGAAGAAGAGGATGAAGAAAATAAATCAAATAAAGAAAATGCAGAACAAGTAAGTGAGGGTCTGCTGATTTTGTAGACAAATTAGAAGTATTTACATGTGAAAAAAAAATATCCTTAATCTTCTCTCTGTTAAACAAAACCTTAAAATGTAGCTGAATTCATTTTGTAGACATAGATTAATTTTTCTTCTGAATCCTCACTTTCTATGTGCTGATGAATCATGAGCTCTTCTAAAGCATTATTTTTTAGTATTCATGGGAACTAAGAAAGCAAAAAAAGCACAAGTGCATTGCTAATCCATTTTAAAAAAACAACCATTTGCTTTTTATTCCTCCTTTACCCTGTGACAAGAGAGAAAATATTTTTAGAGAAGCTTTGAGGTTTGGTTTACTATGTCTTCCAATGTTCTAGGAAAAGTCCATAATTAATTATAAAAATGCATAATTAATTCACGTACGTGTATGCGTATATATAAAAATAATTACATATGCAGTTAAGTATACTTTAATGATATAAGAAAAATCTATAGTTCGGAAAATGTAGCATGCAAAATGGTATAGTCTCACATATCATGCTTCCAAAAGATATCTTCATACAACCTCTTCTAGATTTAGCTCTGAGTTAAAACATTATCATGTCCACAATGAATATCTCCAAGAAAATCATGCTAGTGCTGTAAATCAGTCAGGATAATCTTTATCACTTCAAATCTAATCCAGTTTTGAAATTAGTTGTTCTGAATTCAGTCTTTTTAGGTACCAGGTTACACTGTTTTTCTGATCTGATACAACTTAACTAAGAATTATTATTTTCACAGTTCTAATGAAATGCAACAACTGATAACATTATCATACTTATCAAGTTTGCTATGGCTGGATTTTGCTGCTCAGATAAAATTGTTTTCAACTGCTGGAATATATTATTTATTTCTGGTTTGTTTCTTTGTTTTCAAATTATTGCAGTGTAAAGTTTCACATCTTTAAATAATGAGAAATATGTAGCAGTGTACAATATACTTCCCGAATTCGCTGTTTGAGGCTCATGCCTAACTTATTGTAAAAATTCTCTGACAGGAACTGCACAAGTTCACAATTATCATAAGATTGTTGCAATTACTCTTAAAACAGACAACAGAAACTTTTTTGTTTACTTAACCTTTTGTCTCAGAAAGTCTGTTAATGACACACAAATTGCTTTGCTCTGTAGGAAAAAGACACAAGAGTGTGTGAACACCCTCTGTCAGATATAGTGATTGCTGGGGAAGCTGCTCATCCCTTACCCCACACTTTCCATCGCCTTCTTCAGACAATCTCTGATCTTATGATGTCTCTTCCCAGTGGTAGTGCATTACAGCAAATGGCCTTAAGGTAAGCACAAATCAAGAAAATTCTTGAAAAGGCTGGAAATGTAGAATTACAGGTTAAAAGATTTTGCAATGTAAAAAGGATGCTGGAAAACTTTGTGCAGGAAGGAGCACATCTATCCTTACCACTAGGGAGGAGATATATAGAATACATTTATGTGTTTATACATATAAATAATAGTCTAAAACACTTTGTAGAGAGGAATGTGCTTTCTTCTAAGTTCTGTGCTGTGTCCATTGTGAAAAAGAAAACATCTTACAGAATAATATGGTAGTATCTGTGTGTATGTACATGGTAGTGTAGTGCCCTTTGCTCAGAAGTCTGTCACCTGGATAATATCTTTAAACTTCAAGATTTTTAATGTGTATTTGTCTCAAAGACAAAAAATGAATAATAATGGTTGCATTTACTATTAAAATTCTAAGAAAAGGTTATTCCTGCTTTCCTTAAAATGGTGCACTAGAAACACTTGAGGTCCTGCAAAATTTGAAGTTAAATCTTTATGGGAAATTCTTCGAGAAGCAAAAATGTAATTGATAATTTTATGGGTAAGTTACGTCTTTTGCTGTCATTCAAAATTTAAAACTCAACTAACTGTTTTCAGGTGCTGGAGTCTGAAATTCAAACAATCTGATCACCAGTTCCTGCACCAGAGCAATGTTTTTCATCATATCAACAATATTTTGTCTAAATCTGATGATGGAGATAGTGAAGAGAGTTTTAGTATCAGCATTCAGTCTGGTTTTGAAGTCATGAATCAGGCAAGTATTACAGCTGTGGCTCAGAAGCAAAGATCATTTGTCAACAGTCTGTACTTCCAATATGATTCTCTTTAACTTAAAAGATTCCTTACTGCAATGTCGTACTTCCTTGTACATAGCTCAGTCTGGGATCTTGTCCCTGCTATTTAGGCTCTCATATTCTTTTAGTTCAAATATTGACTCCTAGCCTGTATCAAACCTAAATTTTCAAGCATTGCTTCTAAGTGCTTGTTTCCCCCTTGTTTGGGGAATGTCATGGAGTTGGTGAACTTTTTCCAGTTCTTCTTTGCTTATATAATTTTCCTTCTTTTATCCCAAGGAGAATGAATTAATACTTCTGTTTAATATTTTTAAAGTGTTTTCTTCCGTTTACTAATATATTTAGGCATTTACTAATATAATCAGCTTTTAGCTATTAAAGTTTCCTTTGGTTTAAAGGATTGAATAATTTGAATCAATAAAGGACAAATTTCATGGATAGCACATTTGTCAAAACAGAGGTGTCTGTGGCTTTTTAAAAATTGTAAATCATGCCTGTATTTGGGCTTACTCTCAAGTATTTTAAAAATTTCCTTTTGTTTTCACAGGAACTGTGTATAGTAGTTTGTCTGAAAGACCTAACCAGCATTGTTGACATAAAAACATCAAGCCGACCTGCCATGATTGGTAGTTTAACAGATGGGTCTACAGAAACGTTCTGGGAGTCAGGAGATGAGGACAAAAACAAAACTAAAAACATCACAATTAACTGTGTAAAAGGAATCAATGCACGTTACGTTTGTGTTCATGTAGACAATTCCAGAGATCTTGGGGTAAGAGGGAAATAAAACTGCCTTATTGAAGGTGCAATGTCCAAGCCTGTATGCGTTTATCAATCAAGAAGCGCTGTTGTCTTTGCCAGGTGGTAATTCTAATTCAGAAGTTCACACTTCAAAGTTTCCAAGTCCTGTGATTTAGAAAGCAGGAAATGTTGTGATCAGACCAGTCTGTCTGAATTTGCAGTTGCATGCAACTGGGAAACGAAATTCTTAGGGGCATGTTCTATTTCAGACGTATTTTCAATCATTCATTTTAAGTTACTTTTCTTGCTCATGGTTTCTGCAGAAGCGTTGAAATAAGGGACTGTTGTAAAATCCAAATTTTCTAGACATTCTGCATTTTTTTTATTCATCTCTACAGTAATGTTACATATACATCTGTATTTCAACTACAACTTTTAACACAAAGAGCAGACTGTAGAGAACTGTATTTTGGAATTCTTTGTCCTCGCCTAAGATCACGGGAGTTTTTTTGCAATGCAGCAGTTTTTCTCTTCTATGTATATACTCTCTTAATACTGAAGAAGTAGTCAGCCAGTTGAAGTGTTTCATTCTTGTTTTGCTTGTTTGTTGCAGAACAAAGTGACCTCTATGACCTTCCTAACTGGCAAGGCAGTAGAAGATCTCTGCAGAATAAAGCAGGTAAACATCTTAACAGCTGACATAGAAAAATTGCTGTCATTTTTTTGTGTACATACCTGAGATTTTTCTGAGCAAGTAGTTTGCATTTCTTACAGTAGATAAATTTCTTCACAAATATCAGACATCACAATAAGCCTTGGAAAATACTGTATTATTAATGACAGAATTCAGCTATGCATACTGACTATTGATCAAGCTTTTACTCTTCTACTGAAACAGAACAGGTTATGTAAAATGTTCCTTAGATTAATTAAGTTTTAATTACTACGTGGTAACTTATCCTTTTAGCTGTAGAAGGTTTCCAAAAAAGACTTCCAAAACACAGGCAGGGACTGATTCAGCTTTGCTCCCTCTTTGCTCTGACACTTTTCCAACAGCTTTTTACCTTCCAGCACACCCACATACCTGTCTCATGGTATTAAAAAATAAGTTAAACCTTTTCTGCTGCAGCACTGTTCAATGCAGACAGTGAAAATTAAGATAGAAATGGGAAAGAACAAATATTAGCTTGATTATAAATGAGCCTGTGGATAGGAGAGAGGGCTCACTTGGTTCAGGGCTTGGGTTTCTCTGAGTGGGGTTGTGAGGCACTGCACCCTCCCTGTCAGTGCTTGGTTTCCAGTAGTGACATTGCAGTTTCATATGAAATATAGCATTATTTATGTTCTCTTCTTTTTTTTTTTTACAGTACTATTTAAAAATAAACTTAATTTGATACAGTTCATCTCCCTTTTTTACAGTTAAGTCCTGCATGTCTTGGTATGGGTAGGAAATCCTGACTTCCACAGAGTAACAATTTCTTTGGCAGGGGTTTGTGTGAATAGAGATGAAAAAATGGTAGTTGTGTGTTGTATTTTCAGTTAAATTATAGAGACTGGGTTTTTTTTCCTTTCTTATAGAAGTAGTGACCAAGTATTAGTTTTAAGAGTTGTTTGTTTAACATATGAACTGTTGCTTTGAGGATAAAAAAAAGGTAGGCCACTATTTCCAATGAGTTTTACAGATAAAACAGAAATGGCTATATGTCACTTTTTAATCTGAACTCAGATGGTTTAATATTTTTATAATTAAACATAAGTCTGACTGCTCAGGTTGAGATTTTCATTACAAGCACAGTTTTTGTTTGTTTGATGTAATGTCAGTTTCCAACTTTATATTCCTCTTTAATAGGTAGACTTGGATTCAAGACATATTGGCTGGGTAACAAGTGAACTTCCTGGGGGTGATAATCACATCATCAAAATTGAATTGAAGGGTCCAGAGAACACACTAAGAGTTCGACAAGTAAAAATTCTTGGATGGAAGGATGGTGAAAGCATTAAAATAGCAGGCCAGATTTCTGCAAGTGTGGCTCAACAAAGAAACTGTGAATCGGAGACACTGCGAGTATTCAGGCTTATAACATCCCAGGTGGGATTTTAATGATGTGTTATACAGCAAAAGTTACTGTGAATTGTAGACTTTAAGTGCTTTATGTTTTAATTGAAAATGTCACACCTGCCTAAGTTTATCTTTGAGATATGCTAATTATCATTGTCTTTGTTCCAGGTATTTGGGAAGCTTATCTCTGGAGATGCTGAGCCAACCCCAGAACAAGAGGAAAAAGCACTGTTGTCTTCCCCAGAAGGAGAAGAAAAAGTACACAATGTATTTATTTGTATTCTATCAATAATACTTTGCTGGAAAAAATGATCCAGGATGATTTTCAATATTTGTTCTGTTTCTTAAGCTGCATAATTTTTAGATCAGAAGAGAAGTAAAATGTTTCAATTACTTGTTTTTAAAATATCATAGTATACTTTTAATAGTAAACCAAAGTGTCTTGTTTTTAAAGTAAATTATAATTGAGGCATATGTATTTAATAGAAACACCATATTATTGGTGATGCAGATGATGTCTACAATTACAGAAGTACTGAACATCTGCAGTAATGGTAAACTAGTATCTTTTGCCTCTAGAGAGGCTCTGTTAATATGTAGAGAATAAGTATGAAGAAACTGCACTCCATTTGTTTTGCCTATTCTGTTTGATGCTTAAATTCCTCTTAGAAAGTTAATACATTAAAGAAGTATTTAAGCATATTTAATCTGTAGAAAAAGCTACTAACTTATAAAACACTGTTTGTTGACACATTCCATGTCAATTGGTACATTAATTAGGAAGTGTTCTCGAAACTTTTGATCTAATATTAAATATACTTTTTATGAAGGCAACATCAGATGCAGACCTGAAGGAGCACATGGTTGGGATCATATTCAGCCGGAGTAAACTGACAAATTTGCAGAAACAGGTTTGTTCCTTTTGAAATTATTTGAGGATTAAATATTGGTGTTTTGTAATAAATAAGCCTCATTTTCAGTGACTATTGCTATGAAGATTTTCATAATAATAGGACTGTTGATTAATTTAGAAGTTTTTTAGTTTAGTAAACTAAGCAGAATCTACGCTTTTGTCACTCATCTTAGCAAACATTGTAGTCTCCTAAAAATGCTTTTTACCAGGCTGTTGTTTCTAAAATTTTTTAAGCTTTCTGATTATTAAACTGAACAAGAGACTATTATAATAAGTGCTTTATATTTGTGTGTGTTGAGAAAATGTGTTTCTTAGGGGCTTTATGTGGAGTGGTGTTTTTAGCCTGAATTCTTTGTAAAAAAGAAATTAAAAGGCAGGATCTGAAATAAAAAATAATTTCACTTCAATTTTCCAGAACAAAGACTAGCAAATAAAGCATTTTATTCTTCATTTGAATTTATACTAAAAAGTAATTTAACTACAGGCCAAATTTCACAAGTTTCTTATTTTAGTGGACTAGGAAGTCGGTTTAGTAGCGAAGGTACCTAAACCACAACGTTTTGCACTCGCTGAAAGTTTTGCAGCACTATTGTGTGCTTGGCTTCTGTTTGGGCAGGTGTGTGCCCACATCGTGCAGGCCATACGGATGGAGGCGACGCGCGTCCGCGAGGAGTGGGAGCACGCCATCTCCAGCAAGGAGAACGCCAACTCGCAGCCCAGCGACGAGGACGCCTCCTCGGACGCCTACTGCTTCGAGCTGCTCTCCATGGTCCTGGCACTCAGCGGCTCCAACGTGGGCCGCCAGTACCTGGCCCAGCAGCTCACTCTGCTCCAGGACCTCTTCTCCTTGCTACACACCGCTTCTCCCAGGGTGCAGAGGCAGGTCAGTGTTGACCGCTCCTCCAAGGTCTTGTGTTTCCTAGAAAAGTGTCTTCAGAATCCTAAAATCACGTGCTTGAAAAAAATAGAGAATTTCTTTTGGGAATTGAAATGTCAGGTTTTAGGGTGCTTGTGGTTTTTAATTAAGTAGGGCATGGTAGAAATATCTATCAGATGAACAACACAGTGGTTTTTCAGTATTTCATATTATGTGTATTTAATGGCCATGTAGCCTGTGTAGGGAAGATGAGAGGTTTCTAATTACCTGGGTCTGTTATGGCTCTGGCATGAGTCCTCAGCATGTGTCTTACACTCAGGCTCTAAGTGTAGTAGAGTGGAACTAGACAGCTCCTTTCTACTCCTGGTATCCTCAAGATGAGTTTTAATATCTGTTTCTTTCTGAATGTGAGTGTTGTCTGAGTGTATATATAGTTATGTGCACATAATATATAAACACATATAAAATACATATATGTTTAATAATGTTAACAATATATAAACATAAAATATTTGCATTAGTACAAATCACTATTTTGTTGCTAGATGCTGTGCCTTCTTCAGGTGGATTTTAAGTTTCTGTTGCAGAAGCTTTTTATGTCTCATTCTCTTTTTTCTTCCTTTTACAATTTTTGAGCTGTTAAAATCTCACATCTCAACTTGCCTGGAGGCATATACTTAGTAATTGTGATACATTACAGATATGCAGTAGCTTTTCAAGAGAACATTGAGGACTTGCAAAATTACATATGAAATGTTAAGTCATTAATCTTTCATCAGCTGTTGTGAAGATTTGGACCAAACTTTGCATGTTCCATGCAATTTCAATCTCAACTTCACCAGTTGGTAAGGTTATGTCATTTCAAGACAGCTCTTGCTGGGTCCAGAGCTATTGGCACAGCAAAAAATTCCAGTTAGACTATCAAAAGGAAAAACAAAGTAGTTGGAAAAGAGAATTATAATTCTCAGTACCTCAGGCAAGTCTCTTAACAGTTCTACCATAGTTTGACATCTTAGTAATGCATTTGAAGTGGGTGACTACAACACAAGCAAATCAGAGTTGTACAAATATCTATATCACTGTTACACTAAGTCCAGTACCAAACATAATTTTGTTATTATGTGAAGATGAAGTATTGTTTGAGTGAGATCAGTTTTAGACTCTTTGGCTTTGTCTTGCTGCTTACATAAATAAACACTTCATCGTAAGATAGAAATGCTGCAGGATTTCTTAGAGGAGTAACTAAGTACAGCAATTAGATTGAGTCCTTCTAACTGAAATAACTTGTGAAGAAGGACTTTATTTGATTTTACTTGAAAACTCCAGTTGTCTTGGTAAGAATTGTGATGTTCTGATTTTTTTCCTCCAGGTAACATCATTACTGAGGCGTGTTTTGCCCGAGGTAACCCCCAGCCGCCTGGCAAGTATTATAGGGGTGAAGTCCCTTCCACCAGCAGACATAAGTGATATAATTCACTCAACAGAAAAAGGAGATTGGAATAAACTAGGTATCTTGGACATGTTTTTGGGATGCATTGCCAAAGCTCTCACAGTACAGCTAAAAGCCAAAGGAACTACTATCACAGGGACAGCTGGCACTGCTGCGGGCAAAGGAGTTACTACAGTCACGCTTCCAATGATCTTCAATTCCAGGTTTGTTTAAAGATGTGTAATAAGCTACAACCTGCTGTGTTCTGAGTATGTACACTATTTCTTTGTGCTGGATTTTGACAAATACCAAGTTTATTACATCTCTTACCATTTATTCTTTGCAGCTATATTCGGCGAGGTGAAAGTCATTGGTGGATGAAGGGGTCAACACCTACACAGATTTCAGAGATCATCATTAAACTCATTAAAGACATGGCAGCAGTGAGTTTCTGTCCTTTAAATGTGGATGATATTAAAATATTTCTGATAATGAGAAGTACATATTTTTGTTACTTTTGTTACAGTTAGTATCAAATGGAGCTATTAAATGTGAGTTGGTCTCAAGTAAAGAAACCCATACAGTTTTCTGGATAAGAGTCTAGCCGTAGTAACTGAGTTCTGATTCTGCTAAACAGAAATCCAGTTTTGAAATAAGGTTTTTAGTAAGTTGCTTATATTAGAAATTTAAGAGGTAAGCAATGGTTGTAGATAATTTTCTAATATTATTAACTTTAAAGTTTCATTTTTAAATCTTGAACACTCAGAACTTCCATTGAAAAGTAAAACTTATCTGTGAAGTAAAATAATAGAATTATTTTCGTGTGACTGTATGTAGACTTACTGTGTGGATGTTCTGGTTGAGACTGACTTCTTTCAGTCACTGAAATCTACACTTATAGCTACTTATTACTTTATTTGTCTGGGCCTAAATTTTCCATAGTTCTGCTTCAGACAATTTTTTTGGCAGAAAAATTGAATTAGAATTAAAAATTAAAACTGAATCAGCTATTTCCCAGAAACAATATTGGCAAAAGAAAAAGAGGTTTTGTATATGTTCTTGGGAAAGCAATTTAGTTGGGAGGTTGTTTTTGTTTTCCTTAATTCTGCACCTGTTTCAGTGAGATGCTCTAAATGACCCAGATTTTCCTCTGTGAATACCCTTTGAAAGGGTTTTCACTATGGATGAGAGTCCTACTTTCTAACCCATTCACTGTGCTTAAGATTAAGGAGGTTCCTTCTCAAAGTTGCTGAAGCTGGATGGGAGCTCTCTGCAATTGCTGCTGTTGATTCTGACTAGAATCACCAAGAAGATTATTTTAGAATCTCACAATTGATAAGAGTTACAAGTCTGTCTGTGTTGGAAACCTTTTTTTTGAGGCTTTCTGGAGCTGCTAATTATCAGTCGGGTGGCATCAGTCTAACTGTCATCTTCATAAGAGCTACAAATGTGATTCCTTTCACATAACTCTTTCACCATTTGCAATATGTAGGTAGCTGGATCTGAGTTAGTCACTACAGCTACCTTTTCAGAGTCCAGTGAATCTCAATTATATGTCACCTTCAGCATGAAGTTTAGAACTTTAGCGTTTTCATTAAGAATTGAAGGATGCAACAGACTCTGAATCAGAAACTTGAGGGTGTAAGTCAGTGCCATAGGCTCAGAATGTTAAAGATTGGAAATTACACTGTGGTTCTGATGTTTGCTGTGTACTACTCTTTATTTCTTTCTAATACAGGAACTGTGGAGTCAGTTCAGGACACTGAGCTAAGCATGTGAAGCTAATTTTTCTAGGAACCCACTGAGATCTGTGTGCTGGTCACAGTCACTTACTGTGCTCCATCTCTGCATCTTTCTTTCTCCAGAAGGGGTGGGGAACACTATAGGAAAAGGACTTTCCATTCTTCACATCATATACTCTCTACCTATTCCAAGTAATTATTCCAGTAGTTGCTCAGAAACAACCTCAATCAGTCACCTCAGTATTTGAGGGCTAATTTTTACCAGATCTGTCTGATTTGAATATCAAGGCCAGATTGGATGGGACTTTGAGGAACTTGGTCTAGTGGAAGGTGTCCCTACCCATGGCAAGGATGTTGGAACTAGATGATCTTGAAGATCTCTTCCAACAAAATAATTCTGTGTCACACCTAATATATCAAAGTCATCCCTGATTTCCTCTCTTTCTGTTCTAACTTGAGATACTAACCTAGTGTTTCATAGCAGTTCTAATTACAATTTTAGTTGCTCTTAATATTAATAAAAGCTGTAATAAGTTGAGTTTCCTCTTTAACAGGGTCATCTGTCAGAAGCTTGGTCACGTGTGACAAAGAATGCTATTGCTGAAACCATCATAGCTCTGACCAAAATGGAAGAAGAGTACAGATCACCTGTGAGGTGCATTGCAACAACCAGAGTAAGAACTTAACCAAATTTAGCATTAGTTCATTGTAAAGGTGCAGTGGGAGCCTGTTCAAGAAGCTTCTTATATGCCAGAAATACACAAGTCAAAATTGAATTAGAATTAAATGTTCATCTTGGGAATCTCAGAAATAATGAAGAATAAGTGTGATGCCTGTATACATTTGGGGGTTTATTTTTTAACTGATTCTGCTTGAAGTTGTCACACTTGCCTTACACTAAATCTGAGATCATCGATGTGGAAAATTGCACAATATGTATCAGCTGTCTTCTTTCAGCTCTCCAAGCAATTATTATAAGTGGTTTGACTTCTAGGGTAATCAGCTGCCACATCTCAAGGCTATTACAAAAACACACTAGCAGATGTTCTCTAGGACAATCAAGCTAAGCTTCACTCGTGTTTATCTCAAAAAAATATTTGCTGAACCCATTTTTACTGACATGGTATTACCTGGTGGTTTTCTTTTCTTTGGTCTTGACTTTGTCTGTGAACCTTTTATAGAAACTGAGGACAACTTTAACCTTAACAGATTGCTTGAAATACCATGAAAGGCATATTTGTAAATTATGATATTCCTGCTGTCATATGGAGTACAGATTTTAGCTTCTCAAGCTTAGTAATTACATGTAAAAGTAAAATGCTTGCAGTGGTTTCAAGCATTTAACACTCATGTTGTTTTTCATCTTAAAAGGCTTGTAGCAGTTGTTCTTTTCATCATTTTTGTTACTCATATAGTCTCTACTTTCTGGAGGTCACAGTCTCGGACTACCACTGGCTTCTTGCTGTCATCATATTAGGTTAATTGGATCTTGGAGGAGCCCTGAATGTCAGCCCCAGCTGCTCCTGTGACTGAATGTAGTCCTGTCATGGAGATGTGTGGTTTTGGGGGAGTCAAGTAAAGTT
The DNA here is from genome assembly GCA_013399455.1 of Anthoscopus minutus. Taxonomy (NCBI): domain Eukaryota; kingdom Metazoa; phylum Chordata; class Aves; order Passeriformes; family Paridae; genus Anthoscopus; species Anthoscopus minutus. The sequence goes on along the minus strand of VWYI01016809.1, from coordinate 32,028 downwards.
TCTGAACAAAAAACAGTTCTATTCAAATCAAACATTTGGTTAAAGATTGTTCCAAAAAGCAGCTGTCAAGTGCCTTTCAGTTTTGTTTGCACTGACAGATTGTCCTTGTGCAGCTCATGTGTTCAGGATTTCACTGTAGTCAGTGGAGGAGATAAGCTGCCTTTGACTAGCTGGCTTAGAACCCTTTCCTAGGTAATGCCAATTGCCCTATGCAGTGAGGAGGGAACAGGGAAACCAGTCTACCTGAGCTGAAGTTTTTGGGTGGTTTTGTTTGGGGTTGCTTTTATTTTTATTAGTCTTTATCATTGAATTTCTTCTTCCCCAAAGCCTGCAATGTTTGGGAGCAATGTGCAAGTCTGTATTTCTCATATTTCTTCATAATGTGCTTTGGTTGATCTTTCTCCACTTTTTGTTTCTTGTGTGCTGTCATAAAGTGACATACCTGAAAGAAACAAGGTAGTTCCCAAAAGTTAAATTAAGTTTTATTGTGTTCCTGACTTCTTCTGGAAAATCAACTTGCATTGTATGAGCAGGCTTCAGCTAAGAATAATACAGTTTGCAGGTAACGGTGACATTCCTCTCTGAGAAAGTTTATCTCTTCAGTATTTGTGTTGATTTTAATATGTCTAAGACATTTATTTCTATTTTGCCTTACAATAGCTGTGGCTGGCCTTAGCATCCCTCTGTGTACTTGATCAGGATCACGTTGATAGACTATCCTCAGGAAGATGGATGGGAAAGGACGGGCAACAGAAACAGATGGTGAGACTGAAAATCATATGGGTTTGTGTTTACTTTGAGTTATTCACTCATCCAAGAATTTAGAATAATGATAAAGAATGGTAAACTTGGCCTTTCTCCCTTTTCTTCTGTCCCAGTGGGGAGTGTGTATACTGTTTGAAGTATTTGTGTTCTAGATAAGCACTGCTCAGAAAACAGAAATTCCAACTTAAAACAGTAATGTTGCAATGCTGCCAGTATTCAGGATGAAACAAGGCCTTCCTAACACCTGTGGGATGAGGTTTTTAGTAGATTGACTCCATTTGTACAGCACCCTCTATCAGAGCTTTTTCTTTCTGTCTTAATTCCTGTCACAAAATAAAATCAATTCTTTCATGTTATTCAATAACTACTTCTCTGTAATTTAACTTCCTCTTCCCCATCTCACCTAGAGAATTATTACCCCAGGAAGAAACTCCTTCTAACTGAATTTAGTAAAACTACCATTGACTCAGAGGATTTATATATTTGATGCAGAGTATGATCGCCTGTACTTTTCAGTATAACAAAAAAGCTTGTGATTTTTTAATATGCTTTTTAGAAAGAGCACAGTAATGAAACTGGTCTCTGCAGACCTTGGTTAGGTGGATCCCTGTGGGAAGCAAGGGAAGAGTGTGCAATAGCAACCAAGCATAGTTAGAGCAAAGAAGCATCCAAAGCAATTTAGTGTAGGTAGCAACAGAATACAGGAGATACAGAGCTGCAGCAGCAGCAAGGAATAAAACTGCTGAGAAGGAAGCAAACACAGAGGTTTCTGAGGTGATTAAGAAAGTCAAGGGTCTTGGAAATGTTAGAGGAGCAGCCAAGATATTGTCAAGCGGATATTCAAACTGCTGAATCCAGCCTGAAATTCCTCAATCCTGTTTCGCATCAGGATATTCAAACGTTGAGGTGAACTGTGTATGTCTCCCTACCAGAAGTGCTTTGAAAGAACTCTTAAGTTGCATGAGAGTATGGTGGAAAATATGTGTTCTGATATTGCAATGGAAACTTGTTCTCTGACATGTGCATATTCAAAATCAGTTGTTAAAGTCTATTTTTGGGTGATGTGGATATTTTGAATTGAAAAATAGAACCTTGCTGAACTAAAAATAAAATTCTCTCGTTTTTGGTGGATTTTGAAGTTGTTACTTCAGCCATACTGTCTCTGAGGTATGGATGACCTACAGCTTTGTTTAGATATGTGGAAAGAGTGAACATACCATGTGGAAGTAATGAAGAGTAAATATCATGCCTGTTGACTGACCTGAATACTCATATCTCTGAACTTCCTCAGACTGGTTGAAAGCAATGTCTCAATGGTATTGTTGAAAAACACGTTTTTGGTGCATCACACAAAATACAAGATGAAGAATATCAGAAAAACTGATGTCATAAACTGAGGGAGTTTGTGTCAAGGAATAATTGTTGAAACACTGATTATTTTAAAGATAACATCAATAGTCCAAAGAAGCCCTTTATCCACTTTTATAAACTGGAGGGGAAGTGTGGGGTGTATGACTGAGGGGAGGATAAAAACAGGTGCTGAAAGGAAGGGAAGTACTTAATAGAAGAATTATTTCTTTTTTTTTTCTCTCAGCCAATGTGTGACAACCATGATGATGGTGAAACTGCTGCAATCATTTTATGTAATGTTTGTGGGAATTTGTGCACAGACTGTGACCGATTCCTTCATCTCCATCGGCGAACAAAAACTCACCAAAGACAGGTAGAGTATACATGGCTCTGTGCTGTGTGCACTGCATCATTGTGTGCATCTCCCCAAATAAAATATAACCTAAAGGTAGTAGCAAATACTGAACCTGAAAAGGGTGTTTTATTTTATTTTGGAGATGGGATAGATGTGTTTCCATTTGATTCTCTTTAGTTGATTTTGGTTACATTCTCATGTTCTTTATCTTTTACAAAGAATAGAAAATCTTGCAGCAGTTCCTAATTCTAGTTCTTATGCTACATCAGGTTTTTCTCTCTTGTTTAATACTGATTAGGAGCACTTTTTTAGGAGAATTTAGAAGCTGCATAGACTTTCTTAAGTATATGTTGGTTCTTTATTCCTGTTAAATTTTATTTCCTTTACTACTTCTGTCATATGAGTGCTTGTTAACACCTTCATTCCTAATGTATGTGTATTCCTTTTTAATATCCAGGAAAATTATTTGATAGCAAATGTTCCTAGTGGTTCCCCATGAGTCTTCTCTTATTTTTCAATATTCCTCTAGCTTTCACTGTTTTCACAGATTAGTACGTTGCCCTATCCATAAGCTTGAAAATTTCCTGACTTCTTTTGGGTTAGTTTTTATGATTGAAACTTTGACTAGATAGGAGTTTTTATAACTTGCTGAGCAGTCTGCTAATTAGTATTCTTCTATGGTATTCTTTTATCTTTATCATCACTAAATTTGAAACTACGTTTTATTTGAATTTTTTTTCTTTTTGTCGCTGAAATTAATGTTGAAGATGCTTTTACTTCTGGAATTACTAAACATTTCCTCCTTCCTGCTACTATTTCTCATTTATGGTTTTTGTATGATCCTTTATTTTCCCCTTTCCCTCTGACTGCTTATATTTGCACAAAGATTAAAAGAATAAATGCCATTAATAAAGTGACTTCAATGGAACTCAGACTCTTCTCCCTCTCCTACAGTGCATCTATATTAAATTTTTAGTTATGTTCAGGAATGGGCTTTTAAAGGAGATGATCATATCTCCTTAAAGTACAATGTTTTCTGTTATTTAGCAGCCTTGGAGTGCATGAACTGGATTGTTGTCAGGTGAAACAAAAAGCAAATCAAAAGATAGATGAGACACATTGCTAATGGTCATTCAGTGCAAGGGATCAGTTGGTCTAGAGCACGTGTGATGCAAACATCAGACTTTTGGTACCGAGTTTCACTCTCCAGTGAAACACTCATCTCTGCTGCCACAGCATTTGCAGTGTAGTCTCAGCATGGCACTTCCATGTGTGTCTATTATCTTCTACTTCTTAGCCAGAATCTTTGCAATCCCCTTCAAAATTTTCCTGTTCCATCATCCTAAGATCACTTTATGTCTACTCTTCTGTCATGGCATAGTGCAGTCTAGTCTCATTCATTTTTCTGATTTCTCCTATATAGCCTGTTCAGATTACAGTTGATAAAAAGTAAGTTCTTGTCTCATAGAAAACCTTACATTTTTCCTTTTATCTGTCCAAAATAGCTGCTTACCAGATTTTCCTATTTAATTCTAAAAGCATGTTTAAACTTCTGCTTTTTATTCACCACTTTTACCTTTACATCTCACGTATTAAGCCTCTTAAATTCAATTTTAATTCTGTCATGTTCCCTCTGCCCTGTTTTCTGTTTGCTTCCACTTCCTTGTCCAACTTTAGTCATGCATACCTCTTTAATGTATTTTCTCTCCCTTCCAGAAAGGAAAGCTTGTAAGTCTCAGATATGAATACTTTACTTTGTGAAACAGTTGGGGGGCGGGGGGGTTTCTGATTTTAGTAAGAATTAAAGTGAGTTGTATACATCCATACCTGGGAAAATGCTAACTTTTATTGCATTGCAGGTGAAACAAATGCAAATAGAACTGTCTTCAAAACATGGGAAAGAAGCAAAATAAGAGACTGCATGAAATTCCCTAAGGATCTCACGCAGTTTTTTTTTTTTTGGAAAAACTTCATATTTTCCTCATTTTAGCCAGAAGTATTCACTGTGTATTTATATGAAAGTTAAAAATATTAATATTACACACTTCTGTAATGGTTATTCTATAGTACATGTTATTAAGACCCTAATTCTCAATGTTGCTTTGATAAACTACTAGCATGGTTATGTGAAGATATTTCTGATGTTATCTTGTGCTTTTAATATTCTGTGGTCTATTGGACGTGTTGGGTAGGAATTACAAAGTCCGAGCTCTGTATTTATTAAATCAGGAAAAAATGTGGAGCTCTATTTTTAACATTGCTGGAGCATTGTTTCTCTGCCATATTAGATCAGGAGTTAATATTATTTATTTTTACTTCTAAAAACATGAAACCTTTGTCCTGCATATCTGCAATATATACAAGTTGTGGAATGTGTAAAAGAAAAACAGCTTGCAGTAGACAATCTCCACAGAATCTATAAAATGCCTGGTGTAAATCCAGAGAGCAACAAAAATAAGAGACATGTCCATGCTCTAATTAAACATGCTATTTAGTATCTGTTTGGTTAACTTGACAGGTGTTCAAAGAAGAAGAAGAAGCTATCAAAGTTGATCTCCATGAGGGCTGTGGTAGGACCAAACTTTTCTGGCTGATGGCACTAGCAGATTCTAAAACTATGAAGGCTATGGTGGAGTTTAGAGAACAGACAGGTAAAACACAACCGTTACTACTTGCTCTTTATCCTGGTTATTGTGATTTTCACCTGCTTTAGAGCAATGCTTTTAAATGTTTCTTAATAAAAGTAGAATAGTTCAGCTGCATAAGAATCATTGGATTTCTGGTTGTTTTCTGTGACTGCTGCTTTGATGTCTGATAGATTATTGGTCCCTTGTGTTTCATTTGAACATTTTTGGCCTTGTTTTGGCCTCTCTTGCGGCTGTAGGCAAACCAACCACCAGCAGTTCAGAAGCATGTCGGTTCTGTGGATGTAGGAGTGGAACAGAATTATCAGCAGTGGGAAGTGTTTGTTCTGATACAGATTGCCAGGTGTGTATTAGCAAGTATCAGTCATCATTGATTCATTACACAAATGGAAGCATCATAGGATGAAATGGCTTTTCACTTTGAATAAACGTTATTTATCCCTGTGGTCCATTTTAAATCAGATCTCTTATATGAAAAGGTTCTAATATTGAATATTACCATTCAAATACTTCCAAGTTTGTAAATGTTAATTTTAATTACAGACTACAAACACTAATAGTCAACTAACATACTGGGTAGTTTCATTTTTATCTTCAAAAGTATAGCAACAGCCTCGTGATTATAAAGTAAATTACACGCTGTCAACGTGAAGTCAGATGTACCAGAAAGTTTGATAAAAAGAGTTTGCCCAACACTCTGTGCATTATGTGAGTATAGAGCATTTAAAACTTGGCCGGGTTTGTCATCTGTATCCACATATCCTGAGTGTTTCTGTGCCCTGCAGTGGATGCAGTGGGCAAAAGGCAAAGGTAATTGGCAAATCATAACCAGTTCCTTACCTCACCGTACTTAATTCTGTCTAAGTGAAGCAAATTGGTCATCTTTTTTTCTCTCTCAACTTATGAAGACATAAGTGTTTTTTAACATTTAAGTGTTACTTAAATTCAGTTCAATTTGTTGTTAGCTTCTGGGTATCTTTTATAAGTTTTCTATTTATTAGGGGTGAGAATTACAGGTGGTTAAAAAGCCATTTCCATGTAAAATTGCTTTATGTTGATTAATGATTAGCTTATAATATGTTCTTAAGAGTGGGTTGCTTGAAACTTCTCCAAAATCTGCCAGTATCTTAAAGGCTGTTAATAAAGGGTCAGCAGGAAGCACTCAATATATAAAAAGTACACAGAGGATCAAAGAACAGTTCTCTTTCTATTGAATGTTTTAAATTATGGTTTCATTAAGCCATTTGCATTCAGGAGCAATGCAGGTAAACAAAGTAGAAACAATGTTATTTCAAGTACACTTATGTTCAGCTTTTCCCAAGTACCTGAGGCAGCAGCAGACAATATAAATCATGATTCTTCCATCGGAGCTTATTGCACGGACCAGCAGTCCTTCAAAAAGCGACACTATCAGAGCACTCAGTGAAGGGGAAAAGATGATTAACTCTCTACTTTAAATTTGTTTAGGAGTATGCTAAGATTGCCTGCAGCAAGACACACCCCTGTGGTCACCCCTGTGGAGGCGTGAAGAACGAAGAGCACTGTTTGCCGTGCCTGCATGGCTGTGATAAAAACGCTACAACTCTTAAACAAGATGCTGATGACATGTGCATGATCTGCTTTACTGAAGCACTTTCAGCAGCACCAGCTATCCAGGTTTTTTGTTTGTTTGTTTCCCCTTTTAAGAGATTACTATTATGACTGTATCGTGTAGTATGAAGGAAGTGAAAATATAAAGTCTTTCAAATTGTGCTCTTCAAAATTTGAAAACAGATATCATAACAAGAGTTAAGCTACTTAAAAAGCTTTCTTTTTGTCTGGCATTCTATTTCAAGAAAGCAGATTGGATCAATTTAGTTTCCTATGTCTACTTTATTAAAATACATGGTATTTTATAAAGGAGAAAAACAACTGAGGTAATTTGTGGATAAAATTCACGAGTATTTCATATACCTGTAGGTGGTCTTGGAGTGGTTATGATGTTAATGCCCATCTTTCATTCTTTCTCATTGTTAAAAAGAAAATAGGGGTCTTCTGTGATTTCAAATAAATTAATATTGGAATTGATATATGTTTCCACTTAAAACCAAATAACTACTTCTACTTTATTAGTTAATGTAACTTCAATATTCACTTTTCTCTGAAGCTGGACTGCAGCCATGTTTTCCATTTGCAATGCTGTCAACGAGTACTAGAAAACAGATGGCTTGGGCCAAGGATAACTTTCGGGTTTATGTCCTGCCCAATTTGCAAGGTAAATGAGCTGTATGCCTGCCAAAATTAAGCAACTTAACCTGATACTTCTCTTTTCCTTTTTTTTTTTTGTTAATACTGTATTGTTTGTCACACTATAAAGGAATTAGACATGACTTGTTTTCTTAATTCCACATGTTGCTATAGAAAGACTAGCATTAATGCATCTCTTTATATTCTCCTACTGTTCCTCCTAAAAAGAAAGCATAGTCCAGACACTGTCTTAATATTGTTTTATTCTTACCACTGTCAGCTTGCAAATTCCCAGTACTTGTTGATGGTGGGGAGGGGAATAAGTAATCTTAAAGCAGACTATTTTGAAGCAGGAATTCTCCATTTTACTAAGCAATTTTAAAGCTGCTTTGCTTTTCAGTGTGAGGGCAGAGCCAAAGAATACATGTACTTAGTTCAGCTAAGTTACTAACAATTCCTCTTGTACTCTATAAAATTTAAATTGATGTAAGCAAAAGCATATGATAGCTGCTGGAAAGAAGAGCACCTTACCCCACCCTAGGAATTTGAAATTTGGGAATGGTCGGCCATTCTGCATGCTATGGTTCTTCTGTCATGTTGTGGTATTTAACCAAAATTTATGTTGTGGTCACTACTTGATAAAGAGCTGCCATAGAGGACTGTCAGTCATTATACTTAATTGCTGAGCAGTAAGCCAAAAAGGACCAAAATTACAGAAAATACACAATCAGGATATTCCTGTGCTGTAGTGAATGCTCTTCACCACTTCCCTGGCTGTTAGTCTGTTGGAAGGGTCGATGTTCCCATATCACAGCAGGCCATAGAAAAAGCATTCAAGGATACTATTTTTGCAGCAAATTGAGTACATTCTATATCAGCCAGTTTTTGAAATGTCTGTTGCTCAGGCCTGTATGTTTTTATGACATCTGTCATGCTATCTGTGCCTGATCATAGCACAAATTATCATAGCTGTTGGGATAAAGATGCAAGATACTTTAATTAGATTTTTTTTTTCAGAACAAAATCAATCACACAGTATTAAAAGATTTGCTTGATCCAATCAAAGAACTCTATGAAGATGTAAGGAGAAAAGCACTAATGAGATTGGAGTATGAAGGTTTGCACAAGAGTGAGGCCATCACAACGCCGGGTGTTAGATTTTATAATGACCCAGCAGGCTATGCTATGAACAGATATGCTTATTATGTTTGCTACAAGTGCAAAAAGGTATGGTGTTATTTATTAAATGTATGTTACCATTTCAAAAGTAATTTCTTAGAACATATGTTTAAGATGTTGGGTATGGAGTAGAAAAGCAGGAAAAAAAGTTCATAGAATCATAATTTTAAAAAATCAAGTGTTGGGCTAGTGAGATGTACATAGTATCTTAGTAAAGCTCAAGTGTGTATACAGAGAAGCTCAGAAACCAAAAGCACCTTGAGACAATTACCACTTACAAGGAGGTGCAGTGCCTACTTCCTCCAGTACCTATTCACCTCAAGCTGCTATTTAATTCTGACATAGGGGTCACAGAGCATCCAAAGTACTGTTCCAAAAGCCGTGCAATCACTTGTATAGAGCAGGGTATGTTGCAGTTTTTGATCTTGTCCGTCCTGAGACTGAGGGATGTTGTCTGAGTGCCTCAAAGTCGTGTACCTACAGACAGAGTCAAGAGAGATCAGAATAGTGGAGGCCACTGAAATGGCAGTCATCATATTCCCCATACAAATGGAATTGGTTAAACTGAAAAGAATAGTTAAAAGAATTGTCTCTGGTTTAACATCCAATCATTTCTACATGCAATTAAGGCATATTTTGGTGGTGAAGCTCGTTGTGATGCTGAGGCTGGACAAGGAGATGATTATGATCCAAGAGAGCTTATTTGTGGTGCATGCTCTGATGTTTCAAGGGCTCAGGTGAGTAAATAACTTCTATTAAAGTTTTCATTTCATTCTGAAACTCCCGAGTACCTGAGCTGTGCAATAATTCACAGTCGTTTGTACTTACATGTACTGTACAATATTGTATACTATTAATATATTCTAGAGAATGTAGAAGTGACTGTTTGGGATTGTTAGAACATGGCTACTTCATTGACTGGTGTTTGCTTTCCTTTGTTCAGATGTGTCCCAAACACGGTACAGATTTCTTAGAATACAAATGCCGCTACTGCTGTTCAGTTGCTGTTTTTTTCTGTTTTGGGACAACGCATTTTTGCAATGCTTGCCATGATGATTTCCAAAGAATGACAAGCATCCCTAAAGAAGAGCTCCCACACTGTCCTGCAGGTAGGACTTTGACAAAGCAAATTAACCACACTGAATTCTGAAATAAGTAACAAATTCTAACTGATATTAGCTTTTCTTTGTGATTTTTTTTTAATTTTTTATTTTCTGGCTATGTCATTGCACTAATCATTTAAACATTAGGAACTTTGATAAAGACATTTCCCTGTACTGGGTCAGACTCCAGATGTAGAAGGATGTGCAAAATTGTATATTGATAAAATTAACACATTAAGTGATGTATCTGTGCTTAGGTAGACATTATCTGGAAACTGCTACCCCAATGCCTTAGTTACTAAGTTCATGTGCTGTATATTGATTTGATATGAGTAACTGCTTGGGGATAAAAAATGAGATCTTTTTGTTAAGGTATTTACATAAAATAAGTAAACAAATTATGATGCCTGCTGTAACCTTAGAATTATTGTTTACTGCAGAATGTAACTCTTATTCCTTATTCTCATTTTTTCTCTTAAATTCTTGTGCAAATTTCTTCCACAGAATTAATGAGATAAAACTTCCTTAAGTGGCTGTCTATAAACATCTTGCCTTTTTTATTTTGAATTTGATTGGTTTCAATTACATGGCAGTTTGATCTTTTTTTTTTAACTCTTCAAATACCAATTCAACATTTGAACAAGATGTACTACCTTCACTTAGTTTGGGGTTTTTTTTGAGGAAATGTCATATATGTTTATTTACATGGTCTGCAAGCATTAATCTATTATTTTCTTTTTTTCCCCTCATCCTTAAATTCACTGTAGGTCCCAAAGGTAAACAACTTGAAGGAACAGAATGTCCACTTCATGTTGTTCATCCACCCACTGGTGAAGAATTTGCTCTGGGTTGTGGAGTTTGCAGAAATGCTCACACTTTTTAGACTAGCATTTTTTTTTAACCAGAGCAAAACAGGTGCCCTCATCCCTCAAGTGTCCTGAAAACAAAGTCCAGCTGGGATGAGGATGGGACCATTCCATAACCCAGGTAAAAGGAACAATTTACAGTGCAAGAAGGATGCCAAATACCATGTACATAATTCTTGCTGTGAAATATTGACATTTTTTGAACTGAGACATCAAAATTTGTGAGGTGTTTGCATGTGGCCATTACAGTCATCGGCTAGGAAACATTGGACATTTACAAATAAACAATTGTTATTAAAGGATCTGTGTGTCTGTGGACTATGAATGATGCTGGCTTTCAGGAGACAGAAAAAAATATTGATTATTGTATACTGACTTTTTGTAATCTTGTACAATTGTAACGCATCACAAGTGGGGATGGGAAAGAGGAATATTCTGGTTTATTTCCTAGACTGTTATAAAAAAATGTGTTAGGAAGGCATAAATGTAACAAGTATCACACTGTATATAAAGGTATCAATGTTTGTCCTGTATAAGAAATATTAAATTACAACAGCAGTTTCATTTAAACTTCTGGGTTATGTTTGAGCCTGAAATTTTAATGAAGTGCAATACTGAGTGTGCCTCATATCTTGCAGCTGTAAACATAATGGAATGTACATGTCAATAAAGCCACTGTACATTTTTATACAGTGAAAGTCTAACAAATGTCTAAGCCTCCATTTTCAGAAACACTTTTGAAACAGAGTTGGGGAGGAGGGAAGGGGAAGAAGAGAGATGTCCTTTAATTATTTAAGCAGATTCTTGAAAGTAGGAAAGTTTTTTGGGTACACTGGTGGTTATGGAAGTACTTAAGACATGAAAAGCATTCCTCCATATCTCAACAGAAAAGTTGGATAAGTGTGTTAGCATTCATATGAAGAATTGTATTTCCATTTCAATTACCAACAGTGTTTTAGAACAAAAAGAAGGCTGCATTTTAAATTACTTTTGATCAGTTTTATTTTACCAAAGACTCCTAATCACTCCCACATTTAGGACAAACAGCTTTTTGAATTTCAAAATGTTCATTTCTTAAGAGTCCTAAGTCCTCTGCACCTGCATAATGAATGCAAATTAAAGTAAAAACTTCCTTCTGTAAGATTTTCTCTAGATTTTTTTCTTAGCTGTGTTCAGCTCCCTTTCTAGCATTCCTGTCTTGAAGCTGATGAAGTGTGTTACTGCCTTTTACATTTAAGATATTGGTAGATGGCTTCCACATCAGACAATCTTGATTAAACTGGAACCATGAGATCCATCTTGCCCAACTTCTGACTCTGTAATCACAGAATCACAGAAAGGTTGGCATTGGAAGAAACTTTTGGAGATAATCTTGTCCAACCCTGCTGCTAAAACAGGTTCACCTAAAGCATCACCTGCACCTAGGATAAGTATCTGCACTTTGAAGTAGTTCTGAATTGTTCATACACCTGTGAAATACAATTGAACTTATTCACTGTAGCTCTGCTGAGGGATCAGGACAGGCTGGATCAGGGGGCTGAGGCCAATTGTGTGAGGTTCATCCAGGCCAAGTGCTGGATCCTGCACTTGGGTCACAACAACCCCATGCAGTGCTACAGGCTGGGAGAAGGGCTGAAAAGCTGCCCAGCAGCAAAGGACCTGGGGGTGCTGGTCAACAGCAGCTGAACACGAGCCAGCTGTGCCCAGGTGGCCATGAAAGCCAATGGCCTCTGGCCTGTGTCAAAAATAGTGTGGCCAGCAGGGCCAGGGCCAATACAGATTGTCCCTGTATGGGGTGTCTGACCCATTGTCATTTTTAGAAAATTGGAGTGTAGCACCATACTTAAACTAAAAAATTGAATTAATTTGTTTCAGCCTGCTCTTCTATTTTAATTGAGTATTAATTTATAAAATTGAGATTATGGTGTGGAAAGGACATGACACTGTTCATGTTTATTTAAAATTGACAGAGTGAGGGATAGGCAGAAATGTTTCTCTCACACACAACTGAGCATCCCCTATCACCACTCCATGAAGGCAGCATGGCCATGTGTGAGCATCAGGCTCTTGCACAGAGCTCAGCTCCTCACGTAATGGTTGAACCTTGGACATGCTGCTCCCACATTGTCTCAGACATTCACGTCACCACATCTCCCCCACACCGATCTCTGCTGGTGATTATAGCAGATGCCAGCACAGGCCACTAATCAGATCAGTCCACAATAAGATTGCTGTATGCCTTTCCAGCAGTCTCACATGTTTTTCTGTCAGCTGTTGATCCACAACCCACGCAATGGAAATAGTCAGTTCTTGTTCCTACCACCCTGCTTGCCACAGTGCACCACACTCAGCTAATTTATACCAAACTCAGCTCCTGGCCAAGGCAAGGCCTCAGTGCTTACACTTGGATCATTAGTTTAAAAATAGCTTAAACTTTTATGGGTGTATCCACCCATTGAACACAATGTGAACAATAAAAGTTAATAAGATACAGCTAATTAACACATCACCATCAGGGCCAAATAAGCTGGGTCCTTACAAAACAGGTTTTGCTAATTCCATCATACTAGGCTTATGTTTCACCTAGACAGAGGCTTAGCTAGGGAGCTTCAGGCCCACCCAGTCGTTCAGGACAGAACTCAAACTCTGCAGGGCTTTTCTACCACCCTCTCGTTAAGCCATGCCACACATTGCAGGTGCCAGAGTACAGTGGCTGTAGGGCAGATGCCCTGTCCCTCAGCCCAAGGTGCACTGGAAGGGCTGTGCTGTCACAGCCCCCACTCTCACTGATGGGGTCTGGTAGTGAGCTTATGCTGCCAAGCATTCCAGGATCTGGCTCCTCACCAGGTATTCCTAAGGAGATGCAGCCAAATACAGGACAGCACACTGATTACACAGCAGCCAGATGCAATGGGGACTGCCAGTCACTGATAATTACCCAAAGATGTCCCCTGCCAGCTGGTCCAGGGAGTTTTCTCAGGTAATACCCACCTCTGCAGTCTCTTGGGATTTGGGAGGTGCTCTCTGCTCTTGCCTCGATGTTTTATGTAGGCTGCTTATTGAAATATAGTCCCTTTGGATGTACCACGTTTCTTTCTGTGTACCTGAAAGGGGATCTGGACACTGAATCTTGGATGGGTACTTGAGGCAGTACCTCATCCACTGGGTCATCCACTGGGATGAGTTGGGTCATCCACTGAGCAGAACATAGTGCCCTTTGCTATTGCCATCTATGGCATTGCTTCTGTACTCCCACTCATTTCTGCATCCCAGGTGATTCAAGTATCCTTAGTCCATGTTAGGTCTCAGCTAATCTGGTATTTCTACATCTCTGTCTATTCACTCAGTAATATTCCTTTCCAGAATATGACTCTACATCCTCCCCTGCACAGTTTAACTTTTCTGCTCACTCAGCTGCCCTGAAGAGCATTCCCAGTCCACCCAGCCCCATTCCTAGGTCTCACCTCTGCCATGTAGTCTGCCAGAGCAGCCATTAGAGGAACTAAGGATGGCATTAATTATGCTGACACACAAAGGGAATGCATACTCCACAGTGGCCATGTGTATGGCAACAGTGTCTCATCACTTGAAGCTAAAAATTCAGGTGGTTTGGTGTGAATGGGATTTTATCTACCAGCAGTAACTCACCATTCTAATGCCAATTCCTAACAAGGATACTTAAAAATTTGGCTGGGCACCTGAACAACAGCTTTTTAAAAGCATTTGCCTCAGGGCTGGTTGTGTCAGTGGACTCTGTCATGGAGCAGTAATTGCAATGGGATGATCCAAACTACAGGGTAAACACAACTCCTCGCAGGTTTTGCTCTAATGGACACCACCTCTGTAAAATGATATGCTGGGTTTGCATCCATCTCTGTCTTCCTTTTCCCCAATGCAAACAGAATTTGAGCAACAACATTGCAGTTGTTACTCGTAAGATTGTTGTCTCTATTTCTAAATCTTTGGGTTTTTTCCATAGTCCTAGTGGGTTGTGGAATCACCTGGGTTCAAAAATCTTTATTTCCCTCCTGATGGAGGCTGGGCACAACTGTGTACCTCCCACCAGGCAAATCCTACATTTTGGCACACCCTGACTGACTGACTGCTGGCTGAATTTGACATTTCCCATGAATCAGTGCCCACTGGCAGGACTTTGGATCTGTTCATCCAGCACTCTCATAGGATCTCAAGGATCTGGTGAACAACTTCTGGGTTTTGCCTCCGGTGCTAGGATACAAGACTTAGAAGCAAGCCATGTTTGAAAACCAGCTTTAGGGTGTCCTTGAAGGACACATTTCACATGACACATAAGGTACCCTCCTTCTGTGCCTTGGTACCAAGGCCAACCCCAATATAAATGCCATCCCCCTCTTAGCAGTAAGTCTGTTAGGGAATTTTTGCCACTATGGCTCGCTAATCATATTAACCCACTGGCAGAGTCAGCTGAACTGATTTGTGAGGAGCCACACAAAGCACAGAGAAAATTATTGTAAACCAAAGAACTCCTCTAACCAGGATGCTGTCAGACCAACCTATCAATGAGTTGGCACTGCCCTTTCCAGCAGCATTATTGTGTCCATGGATTGCACCGTGGCAAAGATGAGGTGCTGTCTGTGCTGCTGGGCACAGCTCAGCACACTCTGCCTATCTGTACAGCAGCCCTAGCCAAGGCCACAAGACTCCCCTGTCAGAGGAGCTCCAGCAAACAGCAGGTTATACTGTGTTACCTAACAAAACAGAGTGGTACAACAGCTTTTGCCCATAAAGCAACCGTGGGAGCCATTCATCTGGAAAGAATTACTAGAGCCTCTAGAGACAGAAACAATATTTAGACAGTGAGGAACATTTTAAAATAATTATCTCCAGCCAGATCCTCTCTCTCATGAACCATGAGCAACAACATCAGGTAATCAGCCTGTTGTAGGCAACACTCTATCCTGCTCTTGCTCATCCTTAGTTTTGTCTTTTTATTCTTCTGTGGCCATGAGGCCTTAGGTTGAGGCCAATTGGTTTAACTATTTTATTTGCAGCTACTGTTTAAAAAACTAGCTGTTGAGTTACAGCTCTTGTTCTGTAAGGTCTTGCTTGTTATGGATAGAATCTACTTAACAGTCCATAATACCACATTCTAACAGTATAAGAAAGTTTCTCACCACAGAAAATCTTCCTGTATAGACATATTAAGAAAATAAACCCAGGAAGATTCCCTAATGATATCAATTCTTGAAAGACATTCACTTCTTTTGGCATTGGTAAATAACAGGTCCAGCTTTTCTCTGTTTTTTCGTTTCCAGCACAATCTGCTGAGAATTAAGATTGTCACAGACATTCTAGACCAGGCCTTTCGACCACTATTCATCACATTAGTATTCTCCATATTTTTCAGAGCTTCCATTTTCATTTAATCAGAGTGAGCTACTTATGCCCTGCAAGCCTGACAACCTTCCATCATAGCTGGATCTGGTCTGCTATGGTTACTTAACTCTTTTCCACCTGCTTCTGTGATTTTCTCCTCTGCATTCTTGTCCTAGACAAATGCAAGCCAGGCTTATCAGGGTTGAGCACAGCTGCTTGTTTCAGGAATGCTTCAGAGCCACATGAATATGGCCAGAAAATCAGAACAGGAGACTTAGTGCAGCTTTTACAATCAATACCTGGAATTTGAAACATTGCCATGGCTTCATCAGGTAGGCAGACTGTCAGCTGAAATGCTACTGTTAGACACTGAGATTTTACTGGCTATCTCTTGGCTTTTATGTCTGTAGGCTGTTCCTTCATCTTCACATGGTGATAGTGATGGCTGCTTCACATCTCTGCTATAAGTGAGTGACTCTCTCACCAGAAAAACTGAAACTTCAGAGAGCTTCTCCTTCTCTTTTGGAAAGATAAAAAGTTACAATGCAGTTTCCTCAGTAGTCTCATTCTTGCATAGCAGGGCTCAGCACAGGCCCTGGCCTTTTTCGGTTACTACTGAAAGCATACACAAAAAGAAGGAAAATTATCATTTAAAATATTCCTCCCTCAAAAGCCCACCTGCTGTCAGGTAAGTGACTAGTAAGGCAGAGAGACTACTGAATGCAGACACACCTGATAGAGGTGTCCAAGTTACCAGCTGAAGCTCCAAAATGCCTAGGCACTGCTGGCAACAACATGGCTCTTTCACAGACCTCAGCCCAGGCCTGTGGATGTTCTTTGAACCTTTACTGCTTGGCCCCTTCTTAACCTGCTGCCACCTATCTCAGTGCCAGCTACCTAAGTCCAAGCGCTCTGCAGGGCTTTGCCTGCCAGCTAAACCAGAGCCAGCCCTGGGGGCTCACCAGGAGCCCACACCACCAGCTGCTCACAGGTTTTCTTTCATTCAGTTCTGATAAACTGCCCGCTTCTTGTGCTTTGCCCACAGACACCGAGACATTTTTGTCAGTGCTGTGCACCATGTCCAGTGCCTGGTTCAGCCCCAAGGACAGAGCTGCAGCTGCCTTTCTTGCTGATTTTAGCTGCTATGTCCCCCAGCAGCGTGACACTGGGAGTTCTTTCTGCACTTGTTCTCCACTCCTACACACACAAAGGGTGCCGAAAACTTACACAAGCAGTTACAACAAAGCAAAGAAGGGCACAGGCAGTGAGCCAAACTTTGTTTACTCTGAAGATAAGGCAGCAAATTGTAACTGCTTGGCACTGTAAGAAGTCCCTCCCAGTAAGTCAATACAGTGAAACTCGGATAATACAAGTAAGGGTTTTAAAGTAATGTTACCTTAAAAATAATGAAATTTCAGCTGTGACATCTCCCAAGACTTCTACACAAACTCAGAAAATATTTGTTTTGGTCAATTTTTTTTTTTTACCATCTTCATATAACATGGCTCACTTACATCACATCATAATGCACATAAAGCTGCCTTAAAACACTAAGAGAAGTGACCGGATGAAGCATCTGCTTGCTCTGCATCTGTTGATAAAAAATAGATCATTCTACTGTCAGACTGGGCCCAGGTCTAGTTCCAGCCTTTGCAGTCAGTATAATTTTGTCTCCCACATCTCCAGCAGCTTGCAAGTTGCATACTTACAAATATGACTTGCCTTTACTAGGAACTGTGATTGGGGGCTCTTCCCACCATTAGAAACCAGCTCTGAACTGGAACACAAGGGCTGAAAAGGGAATTCCTAAGCAGTGAGAATGGAACATTTCCAGATGGGGACAGCAAAACAGTTATTGCTGGTTTCTTGACAGTATTGGCTTCATTCATAAACACATCTCATTGCCTACCAAGGTTTATGTAGCTGTCTCATATAACTGAGCAAATTATACAGTCACATATTTGCTGTTACAAGGTTGTCTAAGATATTCATTAATCTGCTCAAGGTGAGGTGATAACTCACCTCTTATTTCCAGATTTTTGTTGCATTTCCTGAAAAGCTTATGTAGATGTAGATTCATAAATATGCACAGAACTATAATGGCTGAGCTTTAGTAAACAGCTCGAGACATTCTGAAATGGAGAAAAAGAGATTATTTTCTCACAGAAACTCAAAAATTTTTTTTCACTGAAAAACAATCCTATTTCTGGACAAACCTTTCCCCCCCACTAATAATCTCAAAGAACTGGTCTTAATAAATCAATAACAGACTTAAAGTATGAAAGGAAGTGTATTTCTGTAAAGTGCTTCTTAAAGATGTTGACATTTAAGTGACCACTGAAGAATGTTTCAAAGCCGTTTCAAGACTGGGGCAAGCGCTGCATCACAAGTGCTGTTTCCAGGAAACTTAATGACAGGAATTGGGGTTAGAAAAATTTGAGTAGTAATTTATTTACTATAGCTTGCAATAAATGAATAATTAGGTTTTGTGAATCTCAACAACTCTAAATAGAGTTTGGACGTATACAGGGCTGAAAAGTGAGGTGTACTGGAGTATACCACATTTGAGAAGGACACAGGATGACAAGGTATTTGCAGCCCATGTAAAATGTCACACATCACTTTGTCCTCTCCATCTGGCAAAATCCCAGGCACATCATTCCCAGTGCCAGCCAGCCCCAGGACAAATTAGTGGTTTGCTTTCCCTGTTACATCTATTCCGAAGGCCAGACTCACATGGGGCTTTCAAACCACGGAGCATAACCGGCTGTACTGGTGATGAAGATCCAGCTCCAGTGCTGTGCCCAGGTGGCCAAGAAGGCACACAACATCCTGGGTGTATCAGTGGCAGTGCGGCCAGCGGGACCAGGGCAGGGATTGTCCCTGTGCTCAGCACTGCTGAAGCCACACCTGGAATGTGTCCAGGGTCTCTCACTGCAAGGACTCTGGGGTGCTGGAGTGTATCCAGAGAAGGGCGATGGAGCTGGTGAAGTGCTTGGAACACAAGTCCTACGAGGAACAGCCGAGGGAGCTTGGAGTGTTTAGCCCGAAGAAAAGGGAGGGTCAGGGGGTAACCTTGTCACTTTTCTGTATCTCCTGAAACGAGGTTGTAGCCAGGTCGGGATTGGCATCTTCTCCCAGGTAACCAGTGACAGAACAAAAATACATAGTCATAAACTGTGCCAAGGACATTAGGAGGAATTTCTTCACAGAAAGGCTGTCTGAGCATTGGAATGGGCTGGCCAGGGAGGTGGTGGAGTCACTGGAGACATTTAAGGAGAGACTGGGCATGGCACTGAGCGTCATGGTCTAGTTGGCATAGGGGTGTTCGATCATAGCTCGGACTGGATGACTTCGGAGCGCTTTTCCAACCTAACTAATTCTGGGATTAGCCCCGCTACGTCTCTAGAATCACCGCCCCCTTCCAGCCCGGGCCCGAAGGCTCCCAGCCCCGGGCCGCGACGCAGGGCGGGCGGGAGGAGGAGCTGGCGCCGTTCCCGGCTCCGAGGCGCGGGCGGGGCCGCCGCCTCCCCGCCCGCTTTGCGCCGCCATTTTGGCTGGTCCGCGTCGCTTCCGCCGCTGGAAGTAAACAGAGAGCGAGGCCGGGAAGGAGCGAAGCAGCGACACGGGCGGGACGGAACAGAGCGAACGGCCGGGTGGAGGAGGCGGCGCTGGGGTCGGCTTTGGCGGAGAGAGCTGATGTGGCCGGAGCGGAGGCGCCAGCGCGGCCCGAGCCCCGGTTAATGCGAAGCGCAGCAAGGAGCCGCCAGGTGATGGGGCGGGAAGGGGCGGGCGGCGCAGCGGGACCATCCGCGGGGTGCCAGGCCTCGGGAGCGGGCTCCGAGCAGCGGGCGCGGCGGAGCTCGGGGCCTGCCGGGCTGTCGGAGCCCCGCGCCCCGGACCTGGGCTGGGCCGGAAGGAGCCGACCCTGAGGGGAGCCTTGTCCGGGAGTAGCGAGCGATCCTTAAATCCTAGACCGTCGTGTTTGGGGGTCGCTGCCTCGCAGCCTTCCCGTGATAGCGGTAATAAATCGTGAAAACCTCGCTGTGTCCAGCGGAACAGGTTGTTTGCGGTAGGGAGGGATTGGGTTCATGTGCAGGTCGCCCCCTCTTTCAGCCCGTGCTCCCCTTTAGTGCCTTCCTGGTGTTCCTAGAACAGCCTCTGTGCGGGGGTGAGGCACAGCGGGCTCGGTTGAGCAGACTCTTGGGAAAGCGTTATCAGTCGGGTGCAAACAGCTCTGCACCGTTTGTTTGGTTTGGTTTGGGTTGTGGGGGGTTTTTTTGTTGGTTGTTTTTTTTAGTGTGTGGTTTGTTTGTTTTTTTTTAACCGCCGCTGTGTTCCGGCTGCACCTTACTCGGCAATAAAAACAATGTTAAGCACGTGCTTTCCTCCTCCTCCTCCTGCTCGGTGACTGAACTGTGTGATTAGGGGTGGACATGACTATTGCAAACAAGATAGCGTGGGTTGCGCCCAGGTGCGGAGTTCAGAAACAAGTCCTTATAATAGGTGGGGAAATTTCCTTGGAAAATCTTAAGGAATCTGGCATCCGGCTTTCACCCGTTTCTCTCCCCGGTAGAGTTTGGTATTTTTATTGTTTTGTTTTTGGGGGGTTTTGTTTTGGTTTTGGTTTTTTGGAGGTTTTTTCCCTTTCTGCCAAGATCTTAGCTTCTAAAGCAAAGTTGGTTATAGCAGCAGTTTGAAAAACAATGATACGTCTGTGTCTGGAGCCTGCAAGAGAGAGTTAAAAGCCAGATTGATGGTTCATGCGTTGCTAAGAAGTGATAAGGAATCATCCCTTGAAAAATAGGTTTTACTCATACGGCAGTTTGCTAGCATGGAATTTTGCATCCATGTCTTCCTTGTTGAAAAGTTTGCCTTGGATTTCAAATGGTGAGATCCTTAAATTACTGGAAATGCAGAGCAAAGTGAACTGAACTTCTGTTTGCGTTTGCCTGTTCTTATGTTAAATATCCAGAAAGGTTTACTCTCTTAAGTAAGAGAGCCTTTTTAAAATAAATATATTTTCAGATAGCTCTGTAAACTTCTGCAAGCCAATATGCATTCTTTGAATTTTGTATTTGTTTTATTGCTGGCATGTGAAGAGGTTGAAAGCAGTTACATTTAAAAAACAACTATTCTGATACCTTAAGTTTTGAAATGAGAAACCAAAACTTAGACGAACAAATTGGTTAAAAATTAGATGACAAAACAGTCACGCAGTTCTTAAAATAATATTTTTAGTCTTGAGCTTAGGCACTTTTTTCCTGTTTGGAAGAAGTTTGCCAAGAAAATATTTTTGAAAGGTTATACTTAATCTCTTTTTAATTACAAGATGTCAGTAACAAAAAAAGTTGTCTGGAAAGGTGTGGTTTTTCTTAATCCCTTACTTTAAGTCATGGCATTTAGAACCTAGAAATAGAACCTTCCTATTTTATTGGCAGAAGAAATCATCATCAGTATACCTCTAATGATGGCCGTGTTGTCTCTCTTTCTTTAAGTTGGCTGTTTATAAAAATGTGGGACAGTATCCCACAACTTCCATGAGTGGGTTTTGGTCAGTAACCAGTGTATATTAACTACTTAGAGCTCATCCCAGTTAGCTCAGAGGTGCACACTGAGAGCTGTTGATGACCTGATCCACAATGAATGCGGTTTTGTCAGCAGCAGCTCTCTCCTGGTCTTCTCTGAAGGGGGGACAAAGAAGAGGGGGAGAAAAAAACCCCAAACTGTGCCTTAATTCAGTGATAAAAACAGCCCACTTAAATGGAACGTTTATGCAGGTTTACTGCCTTGCTAGCAAAAGATAAGACAGAAGATGTCTAACAGTACCTTGTGTAGCTTTTTACAGATGTCTTTGGAAAGACTTGGACATCAAGCAAGCAAGCCTGAATTTGGCAAGTTAATAGATTGCCTGTGGTGAATGCTTGTTGTAACCTAATTGTTTGAAATATCTCTTTAGCCTAAAGCTTAAACTAATGTTGCATTTCAGACTAGCTTATATAAATATTGTTCTTGTACTGTGCTGAGTTATTATCTCTAGCAGCAACATGACAGGCTTGCAGTGGATTTGCCAGTTAATTCTTGATTAATTTTAAGTTGAATTCCATTTTCACGGTTGCAAAATCCAATTCCTTTATATTTTTGTTAGTTGCAGATGGTTGTGAGTCACTGTTCAGTTTTCTTGCTTTTCTTCACTGGTGAAGTGGCTTGGCAACAGAACTCTGTCTCTGGCAGAAGGCTTGTTCCAGCACAGGAATTGTATTCTGCATAGTCCCATAGACAGGAACTGAATCATGGAAAACAGTTCTCGGGAAGCAAGTAGAGATTTTTGCCTAGTTCTGTTTTCATCCTCTGCTTGCCTCCAAGTGTGCTGAGAGTAAAAATAGGAGTTGAAAAAAGTCAAGACAAATTTTCTTCATCAGTCTTTCGTGACCGTATGCTTAGGTTTGTCTGCATCATCTTATGAGTGGCTTTAGACCTTAAGTGATAGCTTCTATCATGTGAGTAGCTAGGATTAAAGCCTTTTAAAGATAGGTAGGGAGGTACTGGCTTTGAGAAAATAATCTGTGATGCATTGGCTTATGAACAGTATAATTTTTAGCTGGCATTTTGTTTTAAGTCCTTCCAAACTTAATCGCAGTACATAGCAGGGAAACTTAGCTTTTCAGATCCCAGAAAGACTGGGTGGGCATATGATAATCCTAGACATGTAATTGTACTCGAATGTTAAACCAGGATGAGACTGCTGGGTATGAAGTCCTTGTTTATCTTCTAGAAATCAGGGAGGCTGGAGGTGCTTTATGTGTCAGGCTCACTCTGCCCCGGATTCTCTCAGCTCTTTACAGACTGGAACTGAGCACATTGTAGTTGAGTGTGAGGTAGTAGAGCCCTTTAGGACGTGATGTGCATCATACTGAAGCTTTTAAAAATAAATTATTAGGTGCAAAGTCAGTTGTAAGATGGCATGTATAAAAGAATACATTTGGATTAAAACCCATTGAGCCCTAGATTTATTTCAGGTATATGTAGTGGTAAGGGTTTTTTTTCTAATAATGTAATATAAGTTAGAAGTTAAGTGATGTCATTATGGAAAAAGTATATGCTACAACATCTTGCCTCAGGCTTGCTGAATTCAATACCAATTTTGAAGAAATTTTTCTGGCCCTTCTCTAAATTTTTTTGTGGGTTGAAACTTTCAGACTTACTGGAAATATCCTGTAATCTCTATTTACTAGTTAGTTGGAAAAATGAAAGTACACCAATGCACTTGATGAAATATATTTTCAAGAATACTGATTTTAAACAGATGCCTATTAATGTAATTTTAATTAATTAATTAAAAAAGAAAATATTCTTCTTCTCTGAGAAAATATTACTTGGTCCGATACAACATCTGCAGACATAAGCAATGTCTGCAAGCATCCATACAGTAATTATATACTTCCTTGCCTGATTTTTATCTCCACAGTTTCAAGTGTTGTTCCTTATAAATAGGTCTGGGGCAACAATACTTAAGTCAGTGTTCAAAAAATTGTTTAGAAGATTATCCTTCCATTAGTAGAACAGTGTAGTCATAATCAACAACACAGTAAAACAAATTAGGTTCAAAGTGTTCTCAAACATACAAATGAAACACTGAAAGGAGAGTGACTGTTATAAATGGGTTGGCACGGTTAATGATTAAATAAGTAATATTAAAGATATAAGTTTAGATGAAAATGTTATTCTGGACTGCCACTATGGTTTGTTACTTGGGTTGTTTTACCTTTATATATGGCAGGAAAAAAAAATCCTGCTAAAGTGTTGTTGCTTAAAATACCCTTTTCACCTGCACAGTTTTATATTAATACTGTTCTCAGCTCTTTTACATTTACAAGATAAATAGATTTTTTTTTATTACTTCTATAGAATGAAACGAGGAAGGAAAACTAATGATGCCAACAGTAGTTCATCTGAAGACACAACTGAGAAGGAATCCAAGAGACACAAGGCTGTAGAAAAGAAAACCACAGTTGTGCAGAGTCCTGACTGGGCAAACCTGCTCCAAGACATTATCCTGCAGGTGTTCCAGTACTTGCCCCTTCTGGATCGTGCTCATGCATCCCAGGTCTGCAGGAGCTGGAACCAAGTGTTTCATATGCCTGATCTCTGGAGGTGCTTTGAGTTTGAACTGAATCAACCAGCCACATCAAACCTGAGGACTACACATCCTGAACTAATCAAACAAATAATAAAGAGGCATTCCAATCACCTGCAGTATGTTAGCTTCAAGGTAGTGTATTTTATAGGCTCTTAAAAAGTAACTTTTATTCTAAAAGGAATAGGGCAGCTGTCAGTGTGGTGTAAGTGGCTTTGTTTTCAGGCTTAATATACAGAAGAAATGGGTTCTCTAAATGGACAGGTAGACATGGAGGTTACCGCCTTATTAATTTGTTTGGATATATTTTCAGGAGCAAAACTTGGAATAACAGTACTGAACATACCTTTTCTTATTTCTGTCAGATGGGAATTTTTTTGGTTGGTGATGTGGTTGGTTTGGGGTTTTTTGTTTGTTTTTGTGGGTGCTTTGTTGGTTTTTTTCTGAATTTTTTTGGTTGGGTTTTTTTTTGAGTGTTTTTGTAGCAGTTTAGCTGTTTAAAATTCTGCTTCATTTCTGGACAGAAGTAGTTCTGATATGACTGCATGTGTGGGTTTCTGCCTCAGAATTAAGTTCAATCAGGATGCATAAGTCGAGCATTTCCCCATTTCACATCCTGTAGGTACTTGGCTCTAATATCCATAGTTAGAAAGCATCTAATGCACAGAGAGTGACTTCAAGACTAGTAGTCATCAACTAGCAGTTTTAATATTAAATGGTATGGGATTGTCTGTTTAAGCACAGCTGCATTTCAGGGGACTGAAATATCCTATACATGCATAGGATGATGCATGTACTGATTGTACCTGGCTGAGAAATACCATTAGATGAGACTTGGTTCTGTTCACACTGTGGAATTATTTTCAGCAGATGAAAACCTTTAATGTGGGCTAACCTACCAGTGTGTTTTGGAAGGGTACTGTGAATCTCACGGCTGCATACACATCAGCTATGTGAGAAATTTAGAAAGGAAATGTGTTCTGCAACAAGTTCAATATACTTCTTTCTGAGACTAGGCAGTTCTAATGCTGGAATCATCATCAGCATGTGAGTAACTGAGTCACCTCTGCCTGATCACGTGTATTGCTAATGTTTGTGTGCAATAGCAGATACAAACTGTTACCACAAGGTTTGCAGGGCCTTTATCAGCATCCAAATAAAGAAAACCTAGGGCTGTAGTGGAGTGGCCTCCCAGTGTCTTATCTCTTGTCTATGTTGCTTTACACCCAAAGAATTTCTGATGCCCTTTGCTATAGGGTGATCCATCATTTCTTTCATGTGTCACTTCAGTTGTCCTCAGTGCTGCAGAATACACAAGGAAGTGGGTGTAACACTCACTGTTAGTCTGTAAAGACTGAAAACAAAGAGAGGTGTTTTCTGTAGGCAAAGAAAGATGGAATTGTTGAAAATCAAGATTTTTCAGCTTGTCTTTGAGCAGAAAATGAATGTTCATTGGACTTAATCTATTGCTGCCAAGGTAGCATGGCTTATGGTGGAGTTAAATTTGATCCTGTGATCATGCTTTATACTGTTCTGTAGGTTTGCAAAGCTGTCATGGCTGCTGTACATAAGGGGTTATTCAGAAAGTACATCTGAGTGTTAGGGGAAGTCCACTGGAGATACAGTAAGTGTTTTGGTTGGGAGCAAGCTGGCTAATGAAGATTGCGGGGTTTGTGTTGGTTTAGTTTGGCTTTTTTAGAGTATCCATTGCATCTGTTGTGGTTTTAGTGGTGAAGGACCAGTCATACAGGTTCATATCCTAATGCACTTAACTCTCCAGCAGCTCCATTTTATGAACTCAGTTCTGTAAAAAGAAGTGGCTTTTGCACATAGTAAAGGATTTATAGAATTCATTTGATAAGGAGGAATGTAAAGAGGAATTGCAGTAGACTCTGGACCCTCCACTTGTTTATTACTAGATGTGGAATGAGTATCTTGTAACAAACTTTAGCTGATCCCTCACCATGCTATATTTTACCAAATATAGTGTTTAGAAGGGTAGTAAATTTGTAACAAATAGTCATGGATTTTTGGTTCATATTTTGGGGGGAATAAAGAATAACATTGAGGGTTTTTTTTTACATCACATTTCAGAAGGTTAAGTGAGAAAAAAAGTTTAAAAGTGTGTTTACAGTGCTTTCTGAACACAAAATTCATTTTGTTTTAAGGTGGACAGTAGCAAGGAATCTGCAGAAGCAGCTTGTGATATTTTATCACAGCTTGTGAATTGCTCTCTGAAAACACTTGGGCTAATTTCAACTGCCCGGCCAAGCTTCATGGATTTACCGAAGGTATTTTATTATGTATATTTTCTATTGCAAAGTTTTGCAGTGTTTCATACAGTACTTCTGTAAGTTTATGAAAAGTTCTGTTGTAGGAATATGAATCTTCGATAAATAAAAGTTTATTAGTAGTCTGGTCTCTAATAAAGGGAGGAGCTGATATGTATCTACAGTGATGGATATATAAAGTTCCATTCAATCTCTGAATCATGGGAGAACATAGGCCTGACCTTGTTCTTTCAAGTCCTCCTATCTGTTGACCTCAATGTAGTGCTGAGCAGCATGGTGCCAGTTAAGAGGCTAGACAGTTCAGGTCTGTATAATTGTGTTGTGGGGTTTGTTTAGGAGACAATTACAATCAAATAAGTATTAACGTTTTATTCATGTGGACTTGCCATAGGGCTTACACGATCTCTTCAGAAAGAAATAGGATTCTGATTTGCAGGCTTTCTTGTCATGCAGTCAAGCATCAGCATCCTTGGTGAAGTGCACTGTATTTCTGAAATTTTCAGTCAAGATTTTTACCTTGCATGTTTACTGAAAATCAGATCTTGTTAGAAGGCATTTAATCTGCAAAACAACAAATTTCTTACATGTGCTTCTAGAGAAGCATTCCTGCTAGTGAGGTGGAAGTGTACTATTGCTAAGGAGCAGGAGAGTGGTTGTGAAGGGTCACATACAAATAGACTATTAGCTGGATCTCAGTGATGTCATGGCTGGTGATGGCAGTAAGGGCAAGGAAGAGCTAGAGACAGCCTCTGGAAAGGAAGTAGGCTGCAGATAAGGTTAGCTGCAGGAGGGTTGTCTGTTATTATCCTTGTAGTGGTCACTGCCACATCATGTAGCTCTCTTGAATAGGTATTTTTAATCCATGGTTTTCAAAGAGGCTTTGCAGATATATATCTAGTTTTGCTTTGATTTTTTTCTGATGTTCTTTGAGGTGTGATGGATGATAAGAAAACCTGAATGTAGTGAAAACAATCCAAAGTGTGTTAAAAACACTTTGTCCTTTCAGCTCTTTCTTATTATTTTCTTTATTAATCTGAATGCTGCTTTAGCTCTCGTACTTTTCACTGCAGGGATATATTAGGGTCATGTCCAGCTTGCTGAGTAATTACTTGTAATTATCGATGCTTTGTTATTACTCACCTTCTAGGCTTATAAAGCACAGGCTTCCTTCTCTTTTTTTGTTCTCAATAAGTTCACATTTGGCCTTTGAAAAATAGGTCCAAAGTAAGCCAAAACTAGCTCTTAAGGATAATTTTGCCTTTTGGTGTT
The DNA here is from genome assembly GCA_013399455.1 of Anthoscopus minutus. Lineage (NCBI taxonomy): Eukaryota > Metazoa > Chordata > Aves > Passeriformes > Paridae > Anthoscopus > Anthoscopus minutus. Next base: position 4,487 of record VWYI01016809.1, on the reverse strand, counting down.
TACAACTTGGGTAGTTTTGTCACTGGCATAAGGGACAACTTCAGTGAAACTAAAGAATTGTATTTGGCCATGACTGAATTCTTGTGGAAAGCTGTTAGTGACAGGTCCATTAGATGAGAAGCAGACAAAGGTGAATTAGTTTGGAAAATGGTTATTACTTCACTGTGGTTTTGGACTTTTTTTTTGTTTGGGAGGTGGTGGGTTTTCTATTTTTATCAGACTGTATAGGAAGTCTGAACTACTTGGCATTGTGTTCATCAGTGCTGTTTTGTTGTCAAGTGACCTGACATGTGGCAGATACTTGTAACTCATATTTAGAGTTCTGTTGCCTGTCTTTTCACTAAGTACATTCTAGGTGAGTAGAATCTTTTAAAGAATCATACTACAGGCTACAGATGTGGCAATACTGAAAAGACTAGCTTTTACATGTTCAGATATTTCCTGTTTCCCCTTAGCTTTTCAAACTAGAAGGTTCAAGTTACCTTCTTTTATAAGTGTGGTTAACTTTCTTTGCCTTTCTGTTTAACAGTCTTCTTTTTCTTTATTCTCAGAGAACAAAAACACAGTAACTCTCATAATATAGAGTTGAGATAATATTGAAGCATCTTTTCTTCTGTACATAACATATATAAGCAACATACTGCCAGGATAAGTTGGAGTGATCCCTAAAGCCAAAGTGCATAAAGATTCCGAGTTGAACTCCCTGTTTCCATTTGCATTAACTGACTTTGAAAGTTTGTGTAAACGTGAAAGCAGTAAGTCCTATTCTAAATCTAATTGTGTAGCAGTTCTATCAAAAATCACAAATATATCACCTAAGAATGAACAAATATTGTTGCCAGGTCTTCTCTCATATAACTGTATTCAGGATATGTGCCTGTGGCTCAGAGTGAAACAAGCTTCAATTCCAAGTAGCAGGTCAATTTTTTAAAGATACTTAATGTAGTGCATGGAGAAAATACTTTTTTAAAGTCTTCTATTTGGTCAGTCTTGTGAGAAATCATGAAGATGAACTAACTAACTAACTGTGCACTTCCTACCATCAGTGAGTTTCCACCGTCGCTGCTGTATCTTCTCCTTAGTCTGTGTTTTTCAAGTTCAGGCTCCCAGGGCTCTGTCTTTAATTAAAAGTTTCAGTGGTTAGGCAAAAATGCTGAGCACTTGTCCTACCTTATCTGTGTTGTTTATTCAGTAATTAATTGATTTCCTGCTCCTTGGTTCTGTTTGGACCACTCCAGTTGGCTTTCCAAGAAATCCATCCAAACCCTAAGTATGCTTGTGTGGGTGGTAGGCAAGGCAGTACAGTCATTTGGCTTTGGATACAAACACTTCTGACTATGTTCTCACCAGTGCAGCACGCTTGCCATGCGGGAATTCCTCTTCTAGAAGATGGCTTCTTTTAGAGTGTGACTTGCCTCATCTGTTCAAAGGACATAAAAAAAAAGTCCTCAGAATTAGGGCTTCTAGGCTTTCCCTTTGCTTGTAGTCTTTCTGGAGATTTCAGTTTGTGCAGTGGATTGCCCAGGATTACAGTCTTGATTAACATCTAATGTTACACATTCTGATTTGCCCAACTTATAAACAAATAGCATAAAATTACACTTTCTCTACTAAAAAAAGTCAGTTTTAGTACTATTTTTAAATTATGCAATATCAAAATAATGCTTTTAACAAATGCTGTCAAGAAGTAAAAACTAGGACTGCGTACAGTGTAAAACCATTGAAATTTTTACTTCAGATACTACTCTTTCATTTAAACTTCTGGGTTTTTTTTTCAGTCTCACTTTATTTCTGCACTGACAGTGGTGTTTGTGAACTCCAAATCCCTCTCCTCACTTAAGATTGATGACACACCAGTAGATGATCCATCTCTCAAGGTTCTGGTGGCTAACAACAGCGACACGCTCAAACTGTTGAAAATGAGCAGTTGTCCTCATGTTTCTCCAGCTGGTAAGCTACTGTGGTTTTAGAGTTAGCCTGTCTGGGATTTGTTGGTTGGTTGGGATTTTTTAATGCATGCATTAAATTCTGTCTGAAACCAGCACACTTCTGAAAAAATGAGGGTGGGGAAGAGGGAAGATGAGCATGGTATTACTGGAAGCTGTCCCTGCATAAAGCACTTTAAGCTGGTGGTCAATTCATCTGTCTCACAGTGACTACTGGGCTGATGATGAAGTAGTGCATCTCTGCTGTGGGCAAATAGTTAACCTCACGTGAAACTTAATGAGAATATATTCAATTGATTGTGCACTATTTCTGCCATGGCAAAGTATTCCAATACAATTCAGCTTTTTTGGAACTTGAGTTTCTTTTCCGTGTTTCGTTATGTGTGGGTTTTGACTGCTGCCATGCCGTGGATTAGGGAGATGCTGGTTTTCTTTCTGAAAGAAAGTCATTGCTGGAGAGTAACTGCTTTCTGCACCAGAAAGGAGAGATGAGACTGAGCTGTACAAAACTTCTACTGTCACCAAATGTACTTCTCTGGCACTCTTGAGTGTGTCTGTAACAACAATGAAGCCAGCTCATACCAGAATGAAATCACTCAAGACTGTTGAAGTTCACAGAATTAACATTTGTGGTAGACTTACACACAGCAAGCTTAAGATTTATTCACAGCCCATCAGCTTAACACAGTTTTTCACTGAGAAAGGGAAGAGGAATTGTAAATGAAATGCTGGCAACTTAGTGTGAATCCTCTTCTGAGGATGAGTACAAACTACAGAAACCATAACACTGTTAACTTTCTTCATGCAAATACATTGCAGCTGTAAGTGCTAGATTTATTATCTGTTAAATTCACCAGCAGGATTCCTAAAAGGGGAAAGCAGTACTGTTGCAGAGGGCATGTTACTGTAGTGATAACAAACAAAACAAAATTAATACCTTTTGCAAATGTAGCTCTCAGACAAAATCTTGTGTTTGGTTTTATATAAAAAAAATCCTGAAAATACAGGACTGATTTTTCTGCAGCAGCCTGGTCCAGCAAAGTGTTCACAGAATTAACTGCAATATTGCCTCCTCCAAATCTTTCTAATCTTAGATGAATGTTGTTTAAACTGGTTGAGGGACTGGCTTTTCCAATTTAAAATTGTTTTTGAGGATCCTTGTGTCTGAGAAATGCAAGAGCCGTAATGTGTCTGTCAAGAGGAAAAGGCTTCAGCAGTAATTTTTCACTAGGCAGAGAGAGTAATTTCCTTGGACCTGTCTGCTCTAGCAGACTTTGCTGGTTTGTGAATAATCCTTGCTAGAAGGCTTTATTGTAACATTATACCACTTGATAATGGAGGAAGGAGACATGGGTGTGTTCTGATTGATTGTCTTGCATGGTTTTAAGTTCAAGGAACAGTGGGTAAGAAATGGTCGTGCCTGTTTAAGGAGCACAACTACTATTGGCCTTCATGGAGGGGAGATGAATAGATTGGGGTGAGATGCATCAGTGACAAAACCAGGGAGTGCTAAGCAAACAGTAGGAGAGTTTAATTGCTTAATTCAGGTATGGGTGTGATGGAGAAGAAAGTGGATGCGCTGGATTTGCATGGCACTGTTTTTTGGGGCTATCAGGGGGCTGCCAGAGTGGCTTCTGTGAAAACTTGCAGAAGCTTCCCCATATCCAACAGAGCCAAGGCCAAAGCCCATCAGTGGCAATGGTAGCCCCTCTGGCATAACCTGTTTAAGAAAGGGGGAAGTGTACTGAGGGAGAGCAATTACAGCTGGAGGTAGGAGTGAGAATGTATGAGAAAAACAGCTCTGCAACACCAAGGTCAGTGAAGAAGGAGGGTCAGGAGCTGATCCATGTGCTGGAACTGAGATTCCCCTGCAGCCTGTGGTACAGATCATGGTGAGACAGCTGTGCCCCTGCAGGCCATGCAGAGCCATGGTGAAGCAGAGATCCACCTGCAGCCCGTGGAGGTCCTCATGTTGGAACAGGTGGATGCCTGAAGGAGGCTGTAACCCTGTGGGAAGCCCATGCTGGAAGAGTCTCTTAGAAGCACTTGTTATGAGAGGAGACTGTGCTGGAGCAGGTTTGATGGCAGGAATAGACTGTGAGGAACACTGGAGTCTGTTCCTGAAGGACTGCACACCATGGAAAGACCCACGCTGGAGCATTGTGAAGAACTGCAGTCTGAGAAGGATTCCTGCTGGAGAAGTTATGAGGGACTGCTCCCATGTGAGGGACTCCATGTTAGAGCTGGGAAAGAGTGTGAGGGGTCTCCCCCTGAGGTGGAAGGAGTGGCAGAGGCAGTGTCTGAAGAACTGACTACAGCCCCCATTCCCATCCCCCTGTGCTTCTGGGAAGGAAGGAGGTAGGGAAAATCATGAGGAAGTTAAGCCTGGGAAGAAAAAAGGAGTGAGAGGAAGGTGTGTTAAGATTCAGTTTTATTTCTCATTATTCTACTCTGATTCAGTTTATAATGAATTGATTTTCCCAAGTTGAGACTGTTTTACCTACGATGGTAATTAGTGAGTTATCTCTCCCTGTCACCCTT
>VWYI01016808.1:0-13204 GCA_013399455.1 Anthoscopus minutus | reverse complement strand
TGTGACCGCGTGTCAATGTTTTGTAAAATACATGTAGGTCCTTATTTTTCTTTCTTTCCTTCCTGCCACCACCAAAGAAGAAGACACTTGAAAAAAATTTTTTAAGTTTCACTGTTATGTAACTGTGCAGTTTAGAGGAAGCTTCTACTTATTTAGGCTAAAATAGATTAAGTAGTTCTTACAGATCTCACAGATGTCTAAGCAGCCAAAAGCATATGTTCTCTGACCTTCTTCCTCAAATCTCTGTCCTGTGGTTTCTTTCCCATGACACACTTTCCTCCTATCTGTCTCCTATCTAGTGCATGATTATTGACAACCACATCCCAACAGCTTTTCCTACATCAGCCATTAACTAAACATTCCACAGAAGCTGTTTCTGCAAGCTTTTCTTTCACTTTAAACAGAATATCCCAGAAATGTTTGTTTTAACATCTGGCACAGAATACACTGTATTTCTGTGTGGCCTGAATAGGCAGCATCATCCACCTTTCCCTGTCTTGCCGGTATGTTATTTCCTCAGCAGCACCACAAGTTTGGTGCCAATTTAACGGAAACAAATCTGTCTGGAAGTATGATTTATATGGAATTTCTCTAAATTACACAACATATGTGAGCTAATTGGATTCAAAAGGGGAAGGGCAAGGACACAGATAGCCAGGCTGACAGTTTCAAAAGGTTAACCTTAAGCTCAAGAAATGCAAAACAGAGAACAGAGGAGCCTAGACAAGTGCAGAATGGATGCACTTGTCCTGACAAGTCCTGATGGATGCCATTATCAGAGAAGTAGTGAAGTTGAAAAACATGTTTCTTTCCTTCATATGTGCAGCCAGTATTGGTCTATCCAAACTGCTTGGTCAGCCAACAGAATTTGCCAGCCATTTCCCTGCAATCACTTGAAAACTCTAGGGTGTTCTGTGAAAGTTCAGTTTATATTATATATAAGTTTAATTAAAGAACAGAACTTTATTTATGGGAATTTTCAAGCTTTGTCATCTTTGAGAGTTTCCAAGCTAAGCAGAAAGAGCAAATAAACACATTACTTGTTGCAAAGATTTGATCTAAAAAACTCACCTACAACCATGATCAAATCCTGAAATTGTTCTTAGATATAGTTTTTCCTGTTGCTCTCCAACTCCATCTCTTAAAAGACCTGCATTACTCCATTTTGCTCTCCACTTCCCTCACATATCTATGTGGTACGCCCTGTAAGTTTTACTTCATTTGAGAGCCTTTGCAGTGTGCCAAATATTCAATTACCTCTAACTTCTTCTTAGGTAATTCCTAGCAGTAGCTGATGTTATTTCCCAAGAGAGGTTTATTTTGCATACAACGTGAGCAGCATTGCCTTGCTTCTGTTTGAGACTTGCAAACAAGGCAGTAGATCTACATTTGTCTCACAAATAATTTCTTTTTTTTTTTTGTCTGTTGTAATCCACAAACACCTGAGCAGCCGGGGCATCTAGCTGTTCAGCTTAAGTTACCAGCCTCATAAAAAGCAACGAGCACTTACAGATTGTAACAGTCCTGGAAAAATTAGGAAGTGCCTCAGTACATTTAGACCACAGTTTAGCACACAAAACTTTGCTTAATGCTCAGTGCTGGAAACTTAGATCTATCAGCTGGGCCCATGACCCAAGCAACTTCCTACAGGGGGAAGAGTATTTTGGGGAGCTGCCACCCTTTCACGCTCCTGGTGACAGGCAATTGATAGAAGGAATGGAATATAACAATGCCTTACTTATCCAAGTACGGGAGCAATGAGTTTCAAAGAAGCAGATAACAGAATGTTAAAGTAGACACACAGGATGCCAAACTTAGCTGGAACTAGTGCATAAACAGATAATGAGGAATACAGTCGCTTTTGTGCCAAAGCCATGTAATGAGAAACAACAGTGCTAAGAGAAATTTATGGCAAAATCATCTGTAACACTGGGGATACAGTGAAGAGGCCCTTCCGACGGCCCTCTAGGACCATTCAAGGACTTCCAGTAAGAGGTAGATGTATGCAAATTAATTCTAGGGAAAGTGATGTTATCTATTAGCCAGGAAGTTACTGTAATCAAGATGTATAATCATGATGGAATAAATACCTTGTTGTCAAGTTTCATGACATATCAGATTAGAGGAAGTATCCTCCAGGTGTCCAGCATACTGCAATAAGAAATGCCTGCTTTTTAATACTTAAAAGTTGTGTTAGAAAGCCTCTTCCCTAACTGATTTCGGTATCACATTGCAGTCTCAGCATTCTCTTCATCACACAAAAGGAAGGAGAAATGTCAACCAGCTCCAGGCCCTCACTGCACGGCACAAATTTTCTATAGTTCAAAGATATTCATCTTCCCATTATATCCCTTCTCACACCTGTCCCATTTACACAATTTAGTTTTAAAGTTGTTCCACTTCTACATTACAGTCAAATTCATTACTATTCTTGGTGGTAAAACCCCATTCCCCATCACACCCCTCTCCTCCTCCCCAAAGAATTCATAAGATTTATGAGTGGTTGTAGAGATCATCTCCCAACAGAGAGGTCCAAAGTAAATCTAAACATCTGCAATTCAGATCATCACTAAGATATAGTTGTCATCTTACCATCATTTCAGAGATAGCATCATTGAATAGACATAAAACAATCAATGGGCTTGTGAATTAGTAGGGGCATATGGAAATGAAGTTAATTACTCATTCCTACCAGGACAAAGCAATTGAGCACTTCTAGCTATTTTTTTGTAAATTAACATAAGTACTTAAGGGAGACAGAGCGTTTTAAGCAAGGGCTATAGCATGAGTAATTCAAACACTTGCAAAATAAAAGGAAACAAAAACAGCTGGAAGGTGTTTGTTAGGAAGATGCCTAAGCTGGATAAATGTTGATTGGACGATCATAAGGAGAATATGCAAAACACAGCATGTGTGTTGGGGTGACCACTGGGGTGAGCAGAAAGGAGTTCCAGTGAAGCCCATCTCCCAAGTAGCAGTGAGAGAATGAGTGAAAGAAACAAGAGAAAAAAGCTACTGCAAGGGACTCAGCTCCACCTCTAAAATATTTCACCCCAGTGACACCACTGGCTGCCTTAGGATGGCTGATCAGCTTCTGCCCAAGCAAAGCCTCCCCTCACGAGCCCTGCCCAGAATACATCTCAGTGCCACATTTCTTTCTCTGTGCTGCTGGGATTCTCCAGGCCAGCTTCAGCTCTTTGGCTTCCTGAACTATTCTTGCCCTAACTTGGGCATACGTGAACCCTTAACACTAAGCACACATCAGATTACTTTATCTCTTTAGGTTAGGCCACTTCTGGAATTGTTGGAGACAAAACCTGATTTTACTTCAACCACTGTAGAATTGACTGTACCTCAGCACTGCTTGGTCTCCTACACAAATACCATGTCAGCTCCAGCTCTGAAGTGAGGGCTGTACAACCAACCTTCCTCTTACCTGCCCATGACCTGTGATCTGAGCCCACCATCACTGACTTACTGTCACCCTTTGAAGGGACAAAAGCTGGATACAAGGTCTGCTCTCCTTCTACTACACAGCAAGTCCAGTTTCAAGTGGCAGAGACCACTGATCAGGCACAAGTTACACTGGCTAAGAACATGAGACATGCTTGTTAGCATGGAAAGAACATCTTAGGATTCATACAGGCTAATGAACCAGAAAGCAGTAGCAGTTAGCGACTGCTAAGCAAAGAAACCTTCCGGCATTAGAGATGAGGTACATGCTATTCCCTCCAACAATGTGTGCCTTAGTGCTTAACAGTTGTGTTGCTCTTAGTGAGACCAACACAAGGCATTCTTTTACCCCTTCCTCTATTGTTTTTCCTGCTCCTTTCACATACAAATGTTACATTCATAATCCATTTAGAGGACTCGAAATACTCTTACTACAAATCTCAGTTGGCAAGTCAAAGCAATAAACCTCTATGTGTGTTCAGCTTCTCTAAGTTAATATAAGATGGAATATCTTTCAAAATCCCCATGAACTGTCACTGTCTCTGGTAAATTGTTCTAGCAGTCTAATGCAATCTCTGGATAATTGTATATTGCAACAATTAAAAAGCAGGTACTTTTGGAAAGCACATTTTCAGATTACCATTTTTTCACTTTTCATACCATGTAATACCTGTGATGAAGTATCATAAATATTATTTTATAAATAAAATAATGCAGTGAGACCACTCTTGGTGACCTCAAAGAACATAACATGTTACATTTGCTACATCACTCTGAAGAACTCGGGATGAATTTATATGGAATAGTCCAAGAAAACCAGAACTTCCATGAGTAATCAGAAACTTCTTTAATACATGCTATGGGCTAAAAGGTATTATGTGAGAAAAGTACTGTAATATATACATAGTTGACAGTCACAAGATTTGCAGTATAAAAAAAAAGGAAGCCATTTTGAAGATTTCAAGCTGAGCATAATAGATGACTATGATCCAATCTGCATAATAAAAGTCTGCCAGTTGTAAATAAATAATCAATTGAAAATTACTTTGGGGTGTCTAAATGTCCCTTCTTTGCTAGGAAGCTATTTAGGCAGATGTTATCTGTGTATCTTATTCCAAGACAGGAAAAGATTTCACCCTTTACAATGAGGAATTCCAGACACTCTGTATATGTGATGCATTAACTATGTCTGAGAACTACAGTCTCCCACACAGGGATGTCTGTACAGATCCCTCACTATGGCTGTCATTCTGAAGATCTGCAGCTGAGCTGGGCTGGCTAAAGCTTTTAAGACTCCACACAAAACATGGGTTCAAAATCATAGAAAATTAAATCCTCACTGAGTGAATCCTGTCATGTCTTGTGCCTGGAGAACCAAGCCATCACTGTCTAAGTGAAAAAAAAAAACCAAAACAAAACCAAAAAAACAAGTGTCAAACAAGACTGAGTAGAAACTATAAAATTGTTTTACTGCTATTTAAACTCTCTCAATGTTTTCTTTTTTTAATACAGCTCAGTGACCTCCCGGCTCCTTAAGCAGTAAACAGAGCTCTGAATTGCAAATCAAGTAAGATTTATGATTACTTATTTCAACATAGGTTCTTCTGGTGTCAGAACCTGAAGAGAATCAAATACGTTTAGGTAAACCCGATACATCGCTGTGACAGTAACACTGCCATAATTAAACAAATAGTAACTATAGTGCAAAACAGTGTGTGTGTGTGTGTGTGTGTGTGTGTGTATGTCTGTGTATAGTCTCTAAAATAAATTAAACCTCGGTCAAGAATGCATGCACAATCTATTCACTGACCCTAAATCAAGAACGTCTATTATGCACAAGTACCTTGAGCAAAGATTGTCAAGATGCCACATCTGCAAAACACTGTCTATGTGATTAGAAAACTGAATCTTGAAGGATGTTTAAGAGAGAAAGGTGCTGCCTGTTGGAGTAGCAGTCAGCCACTGCATCATGTAGCATTTGGTCAAGAATTGTATAACAATCATTGGAAACAGCATGATCTTTATATTCCAAAATGAACTAATTATGTGTGTGCCACTGTTTCACAGCTATGGAATGCAGAATCTGGCTGGCATTCTCTAATGCTCTGTCTGCAAGTGTTATCTTGCTATCATTAAAGGAAACAAACAAAAGAAAATGCCTGTATAGGATCAAGTATCCAGCTCTTAAGGCCAGTTCTGAGCAGTGGGCCACCATCTCCAGGCCACTCCCCCCAGTTTTATTGCTGAACATCACACCATATGGTGTGGCATAACCCCTGGGTCAATTTGGATCAGCTGTCCTAGCTGTGTCCCCTCCCAACTCCTTGTTTTGTACCCAGCACAGGCTGCCAGTCAGATCAGATCATGGTGATACTGCAATATAGCTTTCCAGCTGTTTAGAGTTTTTAAAATTACTTTTCCAACATGTACTCTGGTACCTTGTTTCTAGCCAACATAATTCTCAGTCACGTTAATACTGAGCAATAACAAGATTTAGCACCACTGCTAGCTATCGACGATGAAGAGAGACGGGGAGACTGACTGGTCATCAGAATCCGATTTTATTGGGAATTTACAGGGACTTATATACTGTTTCAGGAGACTAACAATGTTTACTACAAAGATTGGGTTGATCATCAAATACACAAACTTATGTATATCATAACATTCCTTGTCTTGTAGAGCCAAATGGGATTTCCTTTTCCCGGAAAACTGTAATCTGGGTTTAATCTCAGGGTTCCATTTGCATATGCCAAGGCATCTCGCTTATCAAATCTTTTATGCTAATAAGGTCTAAAGCACTCTCTCTCTTGTGTATTCCCACAGCTAGCAAAATTTGATAGTCCAAGAATCTCCCTTGTTAAGCACAGCCAAAAGTCAGTGAACAGTGAGAGCAGCAGTGTTTGGTCTTGTGCTTCTAGATCTGGAGCATTCTGGGATCATTGTCAAGGGACATCTAAGAAGCCTTTGGGAAATTTGAGGTTGCCTGGTGCTGCTGGGAATAGACAGGAGGCCTTGACTTCTAGCAAGGCTAAAGATCTCTGTCTGTTCTCTTCGATTAAAGGGGCCCATGGAGGTTTTGTTCCAGCTGACACTGATTAGAGAGGGTCTGGTTCCCTTACTCAGCTGGAGGGCTATGTAAGAACCGGGCCTAAAACACACAGACTTTTGGTGTGGGAAGGGCTGGTGCCTTATAGCAGCCCACAATTTCTCAGCAGTGGTGAGAGTGTGCTGCAAGATGTCCTCAGCAGCTTTTAGAAAAACTTCTAAATATGGGAAACATATATGTATATGAAAATTCAGAATTTTAGAAGCATATGATGTGCTTAAGCAGCTGGAAAGGAAACAGAAATATATAGCTTATTTAGCAATTTTGTTAAAGTAGAAACCCAACTTGTAACAGAATACATAAGAATGTAACTTGTTAGCTAGAAAAAAAAGAACACATAGAAATTTATTTGCCAGGTAAAGGCCATAAAGATAAGATGTATATCATGAAAACTCAGTAAAGCAGGACTTGCCTATTATGAAAACCTGATAAAGCAGAACCTGTGGCTTAAGAAACCAGCAAGAACCAGGCTCCTGGTTTTGGCTAGGACAAACTGTCCTGGGAATTAGCCAAACCTCCACTGTGCCTGCCCAGAGACAGGGGTCAAACAGCGAACACCTGAGAAAGGTCTCTTACTTCATCACAAAAACCCCTGCCCACGACTACCAGGAGGTGTGGCACCAGAGAAGACTAATTATTATATGAATCACAAGGAGGCAGACAGTAGAATGATGAGGAAGAGAGGATGACAATCAAATGAAAATGTGATGAATGAGGTTATCATGAGGCAGAGAAAATAAAGCAAGGGTCAAAGCACCAGTCTGTTACACATTAGTGGGCCTCCTAAAATCCTTCTTTGGGGCTCCAGTCACTGTNAAAATCCTTCTTTGGGGCTCCGGTCACTGTTATCCTCACCTGGTACTAATTATCTTCGCATTCTTTGGGCCCCTAAGCTAGAAAACAGGGTATCAAATTCTAGATGGCCAAAAGAACAAGAGAGCATGCGCAAGGAGACAAGGTGAAAAGTTCAACTGAGAGGATGACTAGGTGCTTCATCCCCAAAGACTCCCAGATGACCACCAGAGTGATCACTAAGGAACAGTGCGCAGCTGCAAATGGGCGTGGAACTGATTTAAATACGAAGTGGGGGCCAGGTGGGGTTAGAAAATGAATATGTATTAGGCATATCATGTAACCCTAGTTTGTAGAGGATAAAAAGGGAAGAAATAAGCCTCCAAGTGGTGCATGCCTTTGAGGAGTTATCCCCATGCACCTCAGCACTGAATAAATTCATACCTACTCTCATAACTACTCTGTGAGTTATAGTTTTCTCTTCACACTTCAATCAAGCAAATTACTAGGGCTTATCCAAACAGAGGGGACTGTTATCATCAACTTGCGTGTCACCCAAGTACATGCATATAAATAAAAGGTTCAGAAAGGATTCCCTTGCTTTCTAAACTTTGAAACGAAATCTTAGTTATTATCAAGTAATTGGTGTTACCCATTCTGATGACCATAGGCAGATATTTTTTGCTCAGGGTCATGGATTAACCTTGAGGGGCCTCCCCACTCAAGGGAGAAATCTCCACACTCCCACAAGTCCTCCTGCTGGAAGATGGGACTATGCCTTTACAGCACAAAGTGATAGGTTGTCATTCATGTGTCGCTAGGCCAGTCACTGCCATGCCAACTTCATTTTTAAATAAGTTGTTGTCACTTGTTTTTCTCCCTCTGTAAACATCTGTCTTTCACATCCTTGTTTGTGCCAGTCTTTGTCAGGAAACATCTATCTTTCACATCTCAGTCATGGGTTTAATTTAGGATTGTTGGTCGGGCTGATCTCAGCATCCTTCAACACTAAAGCCAGTGTTTTTACCGGAAATGAACTCAGTTTCAATGGGGCTCAGGATCTTGAAAGGAAGGAAGAGGAAGGTCCTGGATTTCAAAAGGCTTCAGCATGTTCAGGGATCTACTTGGGTAAATCCATTTGATATGACCCTGAGAAGAGAACAGGTCTAGAAAGACTGTTTTGAATGGTTGGAATTTTTTTGTATCTCACAAGGAATTCACTTCCTACGAGCTCAAGAATGGCCCATTCTGTTGTGCAGGAGAATCTCCAAGGATGGCAGGAGGTTTTGCATGGATGTGCAAGGAGAGCTTAACTGAAGGCAAGTATGAAAAGGAAGCATACAAGAGGTGGACATTTACACAGGTGACTCAGAAGGAACTGTCTAACTCTGCAAGGATGAATTAGGAAAACCAAATCAGTCTGGTCAAGGAATGTGAAAGCCAATAAGAAGTGCTTCTACAGTAGAAAATGTGGACCCACCCCTGAATGTAACTGGGAACTGGTAAAAAACAATGCTGCAGTGGGCCATCACACAAGGTATTGTAAAGTGGATGGTTTCAAGTAGAACTCAGGCAGAATTAAATGCTAGGTTTTGGTTGCAGAGATGCACATGTTAGCATGAGGGATTGCTGAACCTGAGCATACAACGTGTGCTGCCACTAACAATGCAGTCTGTGTGTGCTCTTTGTAAGGGCTTGTTCCCACAGAAATGTGTGAAAGTGTAATGCTTTCAGCAAACCTCAGTGTGTACCCTCTAGAACATTTGGTTTTGTACAGTAAGAGATGAATGGATTTGTTTTACTTGGAAGAATACTGTGAAGATGTGAGGAACAATGAGGCTATTGAACTTCACCACAGAACTCTGTACAGCAGTGACTCCACCAGAGAGGACTGTCCTGGTCTGCTGTGTTACATTTCCCAGCATTGCAGGAGACATGTAAGACTAACTTTTAAAACTACCTTTTTCTCTTAAGCATCTTGTGCCTTTTTTCCTTTTGAGATCCAATAGAACCAGAACTTCACACTACAAAGCAGGCATAGAAAGATGTAGGTTCTCAATGCCTTATTTGCCTTGGTCTTTATAACGCAGTTTGGGTTGAAGGGGATTTTTAAAGGTCATCTAGTGCAACATCCATGCAATGAGCAGGCACGTGTTTAACTAGATCAGATTTCTAGGAAGCCCAGTATGGACTGGATGATTATATAGTGAGGTAGCTTGGAAACAGCTTCAACTTCTGACTTCAAACAATCAGCAGCACAAAGACAAGCAGGAGACCAGTCCCTTGTGTCAATACTAAGGTCATATCACTCAACATGTTCCTTAATGACCTTGAGGATGTGACATGCAAAGTGCATGCTCACAAGTTTGTAGATGATTCAAAACTGGGAACAGTGATTGATGTTACTGATTGTTCCCAAAAATGGGTAGAAATAAAAAAAATTTAACACCAATGCAGTGTTAAGAAGCAGGTATTCTTTATTCAATGCTGAACACACGAGGGGTTATCTCCTCTGAAATACTGTGCATGCTGAATAAGGAAAAGCTTCTGTTTAAATACTGTATTTTACATACATATTCACTGATTTTCCAGAATAAACATACATAATCATTTCCCTGAAATCATTAACACATTTTCCCACTCCTTTATGCACATATTCTTCTGTCCTGGGGGTCTCTTAGGTGGTCCCTGGTGGTTGACCCCAAAGTGATACCTGACTGCCTGGTGAACTGGTAGAAGTTGGCACATGGGCTGGTTGCTTTCCAGTTCTTTCAGAATGGAAATTGTGCAGTTCTATAGGCCAGTGGTTTTTGAAGAATAAGCATTGTGTTAGCCCATCAGGTGCAGATGATTTTTAATCTGGCAACATCATGGTGTCCCTCTGAATAGGGACAATTGACAGGTTGGAGAAATCAGCAGATAGGAACCTAATGAAGCTCAGCCAAGGCACATGCTCTTCTGCACCTGGGGAAGAACAACCCTATATACCAGAACAAGCTCACTCTTTGCAGAGAGTCTGTGTCCGAGCACTTCCTGAGTGACTCTTTATAGCCTGCTGCTTTATTGGTACAGTTTCTTCACATGTTCGGGCTGATGTGGCTGAAGTCCCTCCTGCAGCTGCCTGCAGTCAAACCAGTGTAAGAGTAGCATGTGTCTGTTCCTTGGGATAATCTGATGACAGTTTGAGATACAGCATAGGCGTGTGAAGTCTGGCAGTTCTTGAACTGCTTCAGAAGCAGCTCCCGAGGTTTGACAGTTAAAGTCACTGGGCTATTAATTTAATATTAATTTTTATTATTAATAAATAAATTTAATTTACTAATTTAAAACTATTTAGTTACTTCCATTTGAGAATCTGAGAAACAGTAAACATACCCTCAGCACAACCCTAGCTATACTGCTACCCACTTCGAGACTCCCTGATGGAGAAAGTGATGAAAAATAGGAAAAGAATTGGTTGTTTCTCAGCCAGGCCTGTGTGCTATTTAGGTTTGTCACTCAGGCACACAGAATATGTCAGTACCACTCAGTTTGCTACAGCTTTATCATGTCTCCTGACCCCAGGAAAGGGATTAACAGGGAGGCCTGCCAATGAAACAAGGAGATTGTAATTAACACTTGTGAATTAAAGTATTGACATGACTATAACTTAACAAAATAAAGCCTTCAATTTCAGTGTAACAGAATAGCTAACAATGGGAAGGAAATTTAGTAAACAAAACTAGTAAAACAGGAAGACAAGCAGCTGGATGTAATGTATACCTATACCCTTGTGAAGGGAAGATATAATGAAGGCTGGTTGGTTCTGAGTCAAGAATAGGTTAAAGACATAGTAGCTTGATAGAATGTATACCTAACCGCTTGCTTATTGAATACTAAACAAAAAAGGAAAGAGGGAGATGTATTAAAAATGCTGTATAAACCCACTGAAGTCTATATGGAACAAAAATGCTACTAGAGAAGCATTTCAAAGAGCACGGGCTCTAATGCTTTCTCTCAGCCAGCTTAATAAATGTGTTTTTAATAGATGAAAATGGTTTACCTGTTGACCATTGCTTCAATAACTGGCTCATGATGACTGAATAGCATTGCAAGGATAAATATTTAATTATGTGCATGAGGTGCCACAGCCAAACTGGTCACATACAAGCAATTTTTCTTTAGGGAATTTTATAACTTATACCATAATGGTACAATTTGAATAATCCAATTGCCTACTAATGGATATTTCTAATTATCCAATCATAAAATATATTTTGAAGGCCTTGCAGCATCATCATCCATCAGCCTCCTTGTGGTTTATTTGTTAATCCAGATGTTTCAGCTGTTGCCTTAACAAAGTTTTCAGGTGTTACAATCTGCTATGTAGCAGTTGGCTTCCGCTATTATATATTTGCCTTTGCAAATTATTATAGATTGTAACCATTCCTGTAGATACAGTGCAAATTATAATTGCTTTTGTGAACAATATAACTAAAATTGTGCAAGAAGCAAGGCTATCACAAGGTGTAAGTGTGCTTTCAAAAGATGACTGCTCTTGCAAAATGTATAACCAAGATAGCACAGTCAGAGAACAAGATATCATAGAAAGGAGAACACCACGTCTAAAATGGCATCAGAATACCACCCTGGACTGCCTCCCTGAGGGACCCTTGGAGACTGCAGCTGTGGACTTATGCAGTGCTGTGGCAGCCTGAGGCAGAACTGTGGTAAACAGGCTCTGAGGAATGCAAAGTCATTTGGGGAAGTAATGCAGCTGCAACTGTATAAAGGAATGCTTGCTAAAGGAATGCTTGCTAAAGAATTGGGGGTGCTTCTGCCTGTTGCACTCCCCCAGCACTGTTACTTTTGCTTTATGTATGTGTCCTTTATTATCCTTTATCATACTCTTAAAATTTTCAGGACTGGGCTTTGTTTTGCACATCAGGCATCAGCAACCTGTGTTTCTCTTAGATAAGGATCCTTCCGTTAATTTTGTGAGAACAGGCGTTTTCTTCTGTTTCCCATATTCTTTTTAGTAGGGGTGGGTCTTGGGTCCAAAGATGATTGTTATAAATGACAATATAGTATTGGCTTTCACATTTATGTATTAGATTTTGCATATTGTTACTAATCATCAAGATGTTGATATGGTGCAATTTATATTTTCTTTTACCTGCTTTTTGGCATAGTATAATCTGTGAGTTTACATATGCACTTTATATAAATAGTAAACAGTAATTTGATAAATATATTATATCTTAGGCCATAGCATAATATTTAAAAATCACATTAAAATGCTTTTTATGTAACTAACTCAGAGAATGGTGTAAGATAGTTAGGTAGTTTCTCACATTTGTAGACTATCTAAGTGATAAGGTAACAGTGACAAAAACCGAAACCCAATTTACTGACTGTTATTAGGAAGTATAAAAACAACAGAATGGAACCACAAGAAAAAATAAAATATATTGGTTTAATCTACAAGATGGCATGATGACAAGTCAAAGGTTAAAACCAAGCAAAATAACATCTAAACTCAAAGGAATGTTTGAATATATATAAACTCTTATAAATATTCATGTACCTCCTGTAATATAACAGTATATATAGACCATTGTATTAAGCTCAGGATGTGTTTTTGGCAGATAGCCAAGCACCCCAGCACTGAATTTTATCCCTTTTATCCCTTATTAAACTTTCGTTATAGATGATGTAATATATATATGTAGGTGTAATTCATGCAAATAAACTATGATTTGGTTTGATTTGGTTTTGTAACATAAGATTTCTTGTATCAGAAAGTTGTAACACATGGGAGATTGAGATATAGCTTGTGCCGGTAAAAGGATTTCCAGGAATTTCAACACA